>CAUYLG010042599.1:0-124747 GCA_963573385.1 Cacajao melanocephalus | reverse complement strand
GCTAATGGCACAACTGTCCACGTAGGCATTCACCCCAGCAAGGTGGTTATCACTAGGCTAAAACTGGACAAAGACCGCAAAAACATCCCTGAACGGAAAGCCAAATCTCACCAAGTAGGAAAGGAAAAGGGCAAATACAAGGAAGAAACAATTGAGAAGATGCGGGAATAAAGTAATCTTATATACAAGCTTTGATTAAAACTTGAAACGAGGAAAAAATACATATATTTTTTCTCAGCCAGGCTCGGTGGCTCATGCCTGTAATCCCAACACTTTGGGAGGTTGAAGTGGGCGGATCACCTGAGGTCAGGAGTTTGATACCAGTCTGACCAACATGGAGAAACCCAGTCTTTACTAAAATTACAAAGTTAGCCAGGTGTGGTGGCACATGCCTGTAATCCCAGCACTTTGGGAGGCCGAGGCAGGCAGATCACCTGAGGTCAGGAGTTCGAGACCAACCTGGCCAACATGGTGAAACCCAATCTCTACTGAAAAAACAAAAATTAGCCAGGTGTGGTGGTGTGCACCTGCAGTCCCAGCTACTTGGGAGGCTGAGGCAGGAGAATCACTTGAACCTGGGAAGTGGAGTTGCAGTGAGCCAAGATTACACCACTGCACTCCAGCCTGGACAACAGAGACTCTGTCTCACAAAATAAAAATAAGAATATTTTCTCAAAGCTGAATTACATTTAAGCATAGTTGTATTTATTACTGACAATCTTACTATTTAAAAAAATGGATTAGCCATTTCAAAGGCTATAATCAACTCTTGAAATTAGACATTGGTTTAACTTCCTCCCTAAATTAGTTTGGTCAAAGGTGGGTTTCCTGGTGTAACCGCCCAATGAGTTCTCCTTACCTGCCTAGACAGTGCCGATTTATCAAGACAGAGAATTGCAATCGAGAAACAGTAACTCATGCAGAGCCAGCTGTACGGGAGAACGGAGTTTTATTTACTTACTTATTTTTTCTTTCTTTCTTCTTTTTTTTTTTTTGAGATGGAGTCTCACTCTGTTGCCCAGGCTGGAGTGCAGTGGCTCGATCTCAGCTCACTGCACCCTCCACCTCCCAGGTTCAAGCAATTCTGCCTCAGCCTACAGATTAGCTGGGACTACAGGCACATGCCACCACGCCTGGCTAATTTTTCGTATTTTTTAGTAGAGATGGTGGGTTCACCATATTGGCCAGGCTGGTCTTGAACTCCTGACGTCGTGATCCGCCCGCCTCGGCCTCCGAAAGTGCTGGGATTATAGGCATGACCCATTGCGCCCGGCTGAGAACGGAGTTTTATTACTCAAATCAGCCTCCCTGAAAATTCAGAGATCAGAGTTTTTAAGAAGAATTTAGTGGGTAGGGGCTCGGGAAGTGGGGAGTGCTAACTGGTCAGGTTGGAGATAAAATTACTGGAGGTTGAAGTGAGTTTTTCATGCAGTCTACTGTTCCAGGTTGAGATGGAAGAACTGGTTGAACCAGATTACCGGTCTGGATGGCTGGGAACAGCAAGGTCTGCAAAATACCTCAAGCACTGATCTTAGGTTTTACAACAGTGATGTTATACCCAGGAGCAATCTGGGGAGGTTCAGAGTCTTGGAGCCAGAGGCTGCATGGTTCCTAAACTGTAATTTCTAATCTTGTAATTTCTTAGTCCTATGAAGGCAGACTGACCCCCAGGCAAGAAGCGGGTTTATTTCAGGAAAGGGTTATTATCATTTTTGTTTCAAAGTTAAAGTATAAACTAAATTCCTTCCCACACTTAGTTTGGCCTACACCCAGGAATGAACAAGGACAGCTTAGAGGTTAGAAGCAAGATGGTGTCGGTTAGGTCAGATCCCTTTCATTGTCATAATTTCATCAGTTATAATCTTTGAAAAAGTGGTTTCACTTAAAAGGAGGGGGTCCTGGGAATGGGAAGGCAGTCTAAGCTCTCTGCCAGTCCCTCTTCCAGCCTGAGCCTCAGTCACCCAGAGCAGGTGGGGGCAGTCTCACACTGCCCCACCCCCACCCAGGCGATGGAGGCCACACCCTGCCCTGGGCCTCAGTTCCAGTGACTCAGCAGTTCCCCTCAGTCTGCCCTGGAATGAGACTGAGCAGGCCCAGGCCAGCTAGAGCTCCAGAGAGCCTTGTGCTGGGTATCTGACACGTGTTGGCACTAGTTCTTTCTCCGTCAACAACCTGTGCCCTTGGGCAACTACTCCTGCTCCGGTCTTGATGATGTCATCTGTGAAATGAGAGGGCTGGACTTTGCTTGCATGATATTCACTGGCTGCTTTACTGCTGACATTCTGGGATAGAGCTTCTCAACTCTCACTATACTTGGGATGCCTTTCTAAAATATTGATACAGCTGTGTGTGGTGGCTCATGCCTGTAATCCCAGCACTTGGGAGGCTGAGGTGGGCGGATCACTTGAGGCCAGGAGTTCGAGACCAGCCTGGCCAACATGGCGAAACCCTTGTTGTACTAAAAATACAAGCATTAGCCAGGAGTGGTGGTACACATCTGCAATCCCAGCTATGGGGGAGGCTGGAGCATGACAATCACTTGGACCCGGGAGGTGGAGGTTGCAGTGAGCTGAGATTGTGCCACTGCACTCCGGCCTGGGCAACGGAGTGAGACTCTGTCTCAAAAAAGGTAAATTAATAAAATACTGATTCCATTAGGCTCAGTGGTGTGTACCTGTAGTCTCAGCTACTTGGGAGGCTGAGGCAGGAGGATCCCTTGAGACCAGGAGTTTGAGTCTAGCCTGGGCAACATAGTGAGAGCCTATCTCCTAAAATAAAGTTTAAATAAACTGATATATATGTATACACTTTAAAAATAAAATACAGACTCCTGGGCTCCACCTGCATAACAGGTTATAATTCATTGGAACCCGGAGCCCATGCATCTGAATTCATCCTTCAAATATTTATTAAGCACCTACTATGTGCTAGGAATTGAGAATAAGCAGTGAACTAAACAGACAGTAATCCCTTCTCTTAGTGAAGATGTCTATTGGGAGGACATATACAATAAATAAATAAGGGGCCTGGGGAGGTGGCTCACACCTGTAATCCCAGCACTTTGGAGGCTGAGGTGGGAGGATTGCTTGAACCCAGAAGTTCAAGGCCAGTCTAGACAACAGAGCAAGACCCTGTGTCTACAAAAAGCTTAAAAATTAACCAACTATGGTGGCACATGTCTGTAGTCCCAGTTACTTGGGAGGCGGAGGCAGGAGAATCACTTGAACCCAGGAGGCAGTAGTTACAGTGAGCTGAGATCACACCACTGCTCTACAGCCTGGGCAACAGAGCAAGACTCTGTCTCAAAAAAAGCTGGGCGCGGTGGCTCATGCCTATAATCCCAGCACTTTGGGAGGCCGAGGCAGGTGGATCACAAGGTCAGGAGTTCGAGACCAGCCTGGCCAACATAGTGAAACCCCATCTCTACTAAAAATACAAAAAAAAAAAAAAAAAAAATTAGCCGGGTGTGGTGGTGCACGCCTGTAATCCCAGCTACTTGGGAGGCTGAGGCAGGAGAATCCCTTGAACCCAGGAGGCAGAGGTTGCAGTGAGCCAAGGTTGTACCACTGCACTCCAGCCTGGGAAATAGAGCGAGACTCCGTCTCAAAAAAAAAAAAGGGAAAGGTTTAATGAATAGGTTTAATGGAACATAGTACCTACTAAGGACAGACAAGGCCCCAGATTTCTGTCTTACAGCTTACCTTCTGGACAGAATCAACATCAATGTTCTTGTTTAGTCTTCCTAACAATCCTATTACCGCCAGCTTATAGATGGGGGAAACTAAAGCTGGCATAGATAAAGTCACTTACCCCAGGCTACAGAGCTAGTAAGTGGCAGGATCTGCACTTGAGTCCAGCCTCTCTGACTCCTGAGCTCAGGCTCTAACCACTGAACATATACTGTTTCACGGCAAATTCCTTTTTATTTTTAATTTTTTCTTTTTTTTCTTTTTCTTCTTTTTACTTTTGAGATGGAGTCTTGCTCTGTAGCCCAGGCTGGAATGCAGTGGCACGATCTCGGGTCACTGCAATCTCTGCTTCCTATGTTCAAGTGATTCTCCTGCCTCAGTCTCCAGAGTAGCAGGGGCTACAGGCACATTCCACCATGCCCGGGTAATTTTTTGTATTTTTAGTACAGACGGGGTTTCACTGTGTTAGCCAGGATGGTCTCAATCTCCTGACCTCGTGAACCGCCTGCCTCAGCCTCCCAAAGTGCTGGGTTTTTACAGGCATGAGCCATCTCGCCTGGCATATTTTTATTTTTTTCTTAACATTCATAGGAAATTCTGATGCCCAGCCAGAGCCGTGAACCACTGCCCTAAAACCTGGGGGACTCTTAATTTTTTATTGCTTGCATAGCAAATCACCCAAAACAGTGGCTAAAACCAACAAACATTACCTTCTACAGTTTTTCTGGGTCAAAAATTTGGGAGCAGCTTAGCTGAGTGGTGCTGGCCAGAATCTCTCATGAGATTGCAGTTAAGATATAGGAAGCTGGGTGTGGTAAATCACACCTGTAATCCCAGCAATTCCAGAGGCCCAGGTGGAAGGATCGCTTGAGCCTAGGAGTTCAAGGCTGCAGTGAGCTATGAGTGCACCACTGCCCCCCAGCCTGGGTGACAGAGACCCCATCTCTAAAAAATACGTTTTAAAAATTAAAAGACAGACAAGCATGGTGGCTCAGGCTTGTAATCACAGCACTTTGGGAGGCCAAGGCAGGCAGATCACTTGAGGTCAGGAGATCAAGACCAGCCTGGCCAACATGGTGGAACCTGGTCTCTACTAAAAATACAAAAATTAGCCTGGTGTGGTGGCGGGCACCTGTAATCCCAGCTACTCGGGAGGCTGAGGCAGAAGAATCGCTTAAATCTGGGAGATAGAGGTTGCAGTAAGCCAAGATTGTGCCACTGCACTCTAGCCTGAGTGGACGACAGAGACAGACAAACTGTTTTCAAAAAAAAAAAAAAAAAAAATTAAAAAGGCCAGGCATGGCCGGGTGCGGTGGCTCACACCTGTAATCCCAGCACTTTGGGAGGCCAAAGCGGGCAGATCACTTGAGGTCGGGAGTTAGAGACCAACCTGACCAACACCGAGAAACCTCAACTCTACTAAAAAAAAAATTAGCTGGGCGTGGTGGCGCATGCCTGTAGTCAAAGATACTCAGGAGGCTGAGGCAGGAGAATTGTTTGAACCCCGGAGGCGGATGTTGCAGTGAGCCGAGATCATGCCATTGCACTCCAGACTGGGCAACAAGAGTGTAACTCCGTCAAAAAAAAAAGAAAAAACCAGAATCAATGCTATAATGGCAATAGGATTCCAGGGCGGGTGGAGACTCATGGTAGAAACACAGAAGAGGACAATCAACGGAGTCTTCACAGAAGAGATGGCACCTGAACTAAGGCTTGAAGGATGACGAGGAGTGTGTTTGGAAGACATATGTGGGGAGAACAGCATTCTAAGCCAAAGTACAGCTTGTTCAAAGAGGTCAAACAGCACAGAGGTCTGAGAGAGGCTAGCATGTTTAGGGTATTTCAGAGTTAGAGGGAACCTGATATCACTGAGTGGAAACCCCACTGCATCTCCTAATAACAGTAATAGCCAATATTTTCAGAATACTGCAATTGCCAGCACTGTGCTAAGCACTAGGGATGGATTGTTCAATTTAATCCTTACAATGACCCAACAAGGTAGTTATTGTTATTGTCCATAGTTCATAACTGAGGAAACTGATTAAATACCATATCCAAGGTCACACAGTAAGTTGTAGGGCTAGGACCTAAATCAAGATCTTTCTCACATAAAAACCTGTGCTTTTGCTGGGCGTGGTGGCTCACGTCTGTAATCCTAGCACTTTGGGAGGCCGAGGTGGGTGGATCACCTGAGGTCAGGAGTTCAAGACCAGCCTGACCGTCATGGTGAAACCCCATCTTTATAAAACAAAAAACAAAAAAACCTGTGCTTTTAACCTCTGCACTGTACTACATCTGCATTAGTAAATGGTCCTGTGGCCTCAATTTGTACAACTGAGGTGACAGAAAGCCTGCCACCTCTCTGGCAAGGACACAGAGGGTGTGTGATCTTTCACAAACATCCCATTCCTGAAAAAGCCACCAGACTAATTGAAGCAAGAAGTCAATAGACGAAAGACACTAATTGTGTTTTCTTTTGTTTTTGGTTTTCGAGACCAAGTTTCACTCTTGTCACCCAGGCTGGAGTGCAATGGCGTGATCTCTGCTCACTGCAACCTCCACCTCCCAGGTTCAAGCGATTCTCCTGACTCAGCCTCCTAAGTAGCTGGGATTACAGGCACATACCACCATGCTCAGCTAATTTTTGTATTTTTAATAGAGACAGGGTTTCACTATGATGGCCAGGCTGATCTCGAACTCCTGACCTCAGGTGATCCGCCTGCCCTGGCCTACTAAAGTGCTGGGATTACAGGCGTGAACCACTGTGCCCAGCCCTGTGTTTTAAACCAATGAGCAGTGAATATACCTTCAATGCCATTTACCCAGAGAGCTCTGGTTAGAGGCAGCACAACCAGCCCTGTTAACAGCATAGCTGGTGGCTGCAGGGGCTACAGGGAGGAGCAACGTCTCCTGGGAGGGGAGTCAGGACAGGCTTCCTGAGGTGACTAAGAGACAAGGGCATGCATTATTTTAGATCAGAGCTTCACAAGCTCAGCAGTATTGCCGTTTGGGATTGGATAATCGCTGGGTGTGGGAGGCCAGCCTGTGCACTATGGAATGTTTAGCAGCATCCCAGGCTCTAGCCACACATGCAACCCCCACCCCTGGTTGTGACATCAGAAATGTCTCCAGACATTGCCAGATGACCCTGGAGGACAACACTTACATTTGAGAACCACCGTTCTAGGTAGAGGAAATAAAGGTAGTAAAGTGATGAAGGAAAAGTGAGACTTTAGATCTTGACCCTCATTTTTCTCATCTGTAAAATGGCTACTATCTCAGAGTTATTGTGATAATTAAGGAGAATGCTTATAAGCCACCTGACACATAGTGTGTCCCCAATAAGCATTAGTTCTTTTCTAGTATGGGACAGTGACAACCTCTGACCCCTGGTCTTAACAAAAACTAGACTGTTACCTTTGAGCTTCAAACTAAGGCCTCAGTGTCTCTGCCTATAAAATGGTGTTTTGGTTAAAGGGAAGAATGTCAACTAGATCAGCAGCTCCCCCTCTTTTTTTTTCCTGAGACAGAGCCTTGCTCTGTCATCTAGGCTGGAGTGCAATGGCAAGATCTCTGCTCACTGCAACTTCCGCCTCCCAGGTTCAAGCAATTCTCCTGCCTCAACCTCCACCATAGCTGACATTATAGGTGCCTGCCATCACACCTGGCTAATTTTTGTATCTTTAGTAGAGATGGGGTTTCGCCCTGTTGGCCAGGCTGGTCTTGAACGCCTGACCTTAGGTGATCCACCAGCATCTCAAAGTGCTGGGATTACAGGCGTGAACCACAGCATCTGGCCACTCCCATCTTTTTTTTTTTTTTTTGAGATAGGGTTTTGCTCTCTTGCCCAGGTTGGAGTGCTGTGGCCCAATCATGGTTCACTGCAGCCTCGACCTCCTGGGCTCAAGTGATTTACCTCGGCCTCCCAAGCAGCCACCAAACCTGGTTAAATTTTTTTTTTTTTTTTTGTAGAGATAGGGTTTTGCCATGTTGCCCAGGCTGATCTCGAGCTCCTGGGTTCAAGCAATCTTCCCATCTTGGCCTTGTTGTGCTGGGATTACAGGTGTGAGCCACCTCACCCAGCTGCTCCCAACTTTCTACCGTCCCCAACCAGGTTCCATTTTTAAAAACAGAGCATTGGCTAACAGTTAGTTTCCCATTTGCCAACAACAGCTGTCCCAGCAGCTCTGCTGGGCGGGACACACTCTGTGGCCTCCTGGAGAGCAGATGATGGTCCCAAGCAGAGTCTTCTCTGGGCCTGAGCAACCTCTTCCCATTTAATTATGGGATGCTTCTCTGGATTTCAGAAACACAACACTGGCATGAGGACCCAGTCTGCCATCAAGGGCTACCAATATTAGATTAAGAACCACAGCTTTGGTGGCTGGGCATGGTGGCTCACACCTGTAATCCCAGCACTTTGGGAGGCCTAGGCGGGCAGATCACCTGAGGTCAGAAGTTCGAGACCAGCCTGGCCAACACGGTGAAACCCCATCTCTACTAAAAATACAAAAATTAGCCGGTGTGGTGGCACATGCCTGTAATTTCAGCTACTCGGGACGCTGAGGCAGGAGAATTGCTTGAACCCGGGAGGCAGAGATTTCAGTGAGCCAAGATTGTGCCACTGCTCTCCAGCCTGGGCAGCAAGAGTGCCCAAAAAGAGTGCACTCCAGCCTGGGCAACAACAAACAAAAAGAACCACGGCTAGGGACAGGGGGAGGGGTGGATCACACCTGTAATCCCAGAACTTTGCGAGGCTGAGGCAGGCAGATTGCTTAAGTCCAGGAATTCAAGACCAGCCTGAGCAACATGATGAAACCCTGTCTCTATGAAAAAATACCAAAAAATTAGCTGGATATGGTGGCACATGCCTGTAGTTGGAGCTACTCAGGAGGCTGAGGTGGGAGAATCACCTAAGTCTAGCAGGTTGAGGCTGAAGTGAGCTGAGGTAGTGCCACTGCACTCCAGCCTGGGCAAGTGAAATGAGACCCTTACTCAAAAAAGAAAAGAAAAGAAAAGAACCACGGCTTGGTTGGTGATCTGTGATGAGACAGCAGGGGTCCCAAGCCACCAACACCAGTGCCCACAGCCCTGCAGCTACTGCTGTTTGAATGCCCACTCTGTGCCAGACACTAGGCTGGAGATTCACATTCGCAGCTGGCTCTTCCACTGATAACCATTTTATAGACAGGAAAACTGAGTTTTGAGCAATGATGTCACATGCCCACAGACACAGACTTTTTTTTTTCTTTTTTTTTTTTGAGACGTAGTGTTGCTTTGTTGCCCAGGCTGGAGTGCAGTGATACCATCTCGGCTCACTGCAACCTCCATCTCCTGGGTTCGAGAGATTCTCCTGCCTCAGCCTCCCGAGCAGCTGATACTACAGGCGTGTGCCACCACACTTGGCTAATTTTTGTATATTTAGTAGAGACAGGGTTTCACCATGTTGGCCAGGCTTGTCTCAAACTCCTGACCTCAGGCAATCCACTCACCTAGGCCTCCCAAAGTGCTAGGATTATAGGCATGAGACACCACGCCCAGCTGACACTGACTTTCAAACCCTCTCACCCTCCAGGGTGAACACACCCTGAACACATCTCTGTTCCCCTCGGCATCCTGCCCTTGTGTCCAGAGAGGCTCCTTGGTGTGATGAGAAGTCTTCAAAGGTTAGGGGAAACCAAACCCTGGGAGCCCAGCAAGGCACGTTGCTACTGATAGGAGGAAAATAATCAGCATTAAACACTTACCAGGTCCTTACAACGTGCCAGACAAACATTAACTCTCTGAATCTTCACAGCATCCTATTTTATAGATGAGAAAACTGGGACACAGAGAAATTAAGAAAAATAAGGCCAGGAACAGTCTTAATCCCAGCACTTTGGGAGGCTGAAGCAGGAGAATCACTTGATCCCAGGAATTTGAGACTGGCCTGGGCAACATTGAAAAAGCCCATCCCTACAAAAAATATGAAAATTAGTGCCTGCCTGTAGTTTCAGCTACCGGGGAGGCTGAGGTAGGAGGATCACCTGAGCCTGGGGAAGTCAAGGCTGCAGTGAGCTGTGATCATGCCACTGCATTCCAGCCTGGGCAGTGAGAAAAGAAAAATGACACACATAGTAAGAAAAGAGAAATCTCACACACACACACACACACACACACACACACACGACACAAAAGAAAAAGGCCAGGCACAGTGGCTCATACCTGTAATCCCAGCACTTTGGGAGGCTGAGGCAGGCAGATCATGAGGTCAGGAGTTTGAGACCAGCCTGGCCAACATAGTGAAACCCCGTCTCTACTAAAAATACAAAAATTAGCTGGGCATGGTGACACCCACCTGCAGTCCCAGCTACTTGGGAGACTGAGGCAGGAGAATCCCTTGAACCCGAGAGGTGGAGGTTGCAGTGAACCGAGAAAGAAAAATGATACAGGTGGTAAAGCTACTAGAAAGTAACTCCTGTTTGTTGAGCGCCTGGTTGGGCATTTTTCCTAAGTGATATCGTTCAACCTCCCTACTGCCTCCAGCAGAGGTACAGCCCCTGTTTACCATCGCTATCTTCCTTGTCTACACAATCTTAATCTGAGTAGAGTAGCTCACTCTGCTGTTTCCATCATAACACCAAGGAGAACGGCTGTCACAGCGACACCTGCTGGCTGACCCTGTATCTCCGCTGTCCCTAGACTTCTTTTTGTTTGTTTTTGAGACGGAGTTTCACTCTTGTTACCCAGGCTGGAGTGCAACGGAGCAATCTCAGCTCACTGTAACCTCCGCCTCCCAAGTTCAAGCGATTCTCCTCCCTCAGCCTCCCCACTAACTGGGATTACAGGGGAATCGGCATTATATCTTTCCTTCTAATTAGCTGATGGCACGGCCGAACTGATGCTAACACAGCAGCCCTTCAAGCTATTTTGTACAACCGTATTGGCGACCCCCCGCCACCAAGCCCAGCTAATTTTTGCATTTTTAGTTATAGACAGGGTTTTACCATGTTGGCCAGACTAGTCTCGGTGATCCGCCTGCCTCGGCCTCCCAAAGTGCTGGAATTACAGGTGTGAGCCACAGGGTCGCCCTTTTTTTTTTTTTTTCTTTGAGATATGGTCTTACTATGTCACTCAAACAGAAGTGCAGTGGCATCATCACAGCTCACAGCTCACTGCAGCCTCTACCTCCCCGGCTCAAGCAATTCTCCCATCTTAGCTCCTGAGTAGCTGGGACCACAGGCATGCACCAGCACACCAGGCTTTTTGTTGTTGTTTGTATTTTTAGTAGAGATGAGGTCTTGCCATGTTGCCCAGGCTGGTCTCGAACTCCTGACCTCAAACAATCCACTCACTTTGGCCTCCCAAAGTGCTGGGATTACAAGATTACAGGTGTAAGCCACCGCACCTGGCTGCCCAGCTAATTTTTGTATTTTTTGTAGAGGCAAAATATATAGCTGGTCTCAGCGGCTAACGCCTGTAATCCTAGCACTTTGGGAGGCTAAAGCAGGTTGATCACCTAAGGTCAGGAGTTCAAGACCTACCTGGCCAACATGGCAAAACCCTGTCTCTACTAAAAATACAAAAATTAGCCAGGCATGGTGGCGCATGCCTGTAATCCCAGCTACTCGGGAGGCTGAGGAAGGAGGATCACTTGAACCCGGGAGGTGGAGGTTGCAGTGAGTCAAGATTGTGCCACTACCCTCCAGCCTACGCCATGGGAGGGAGACTCCATTTCTTTGTTGTTGTTGTTGTTATTTTTTTTAAGAGACGGGGTTTCACCATGTTGGTCAGGCTGGTCTCGAACTCCTGACATTGTGATCTGCCCGCCTGGGCCTCCCAAAGTGCTGGGATTACAGGCGTAAGCCAGCACACCCAGCCTGGGAGACTCCATCTCAAAAACAAACAAAAGCAAAAAACAAAAAACTCATACAATTTGTCTGCTTTGGACCAGGCATCTAGACTGGGAGGAAACCACCCCTTCCTGCCAGCCGAGGGGCCCCACCCCTAGCCCCAGCACCTCCCTTGCACCCCCCAGGAAGTCCAAGTCCTCCTGCGTGCGTGGTCATCCTTCTGCCTAGCCAGGGCCTTCCCTCTCCCTCTCCTTTTTTGGTCTTGACCCCTGAAAGGTCATGGGCTTTGGAGCTAGACCAGGGGGAGTTCATATCCCAGCTCTGCCACTTACTAACTGGGTAATCTCGGGCAACTCATACTTTCTCAGAAGCTCAATTACTTCACTTGCAAAATGCCTCACTGGGCAGGGTTCTAGGAGGATCACAGGAGGTAATGGATGTAAAATTCCCTTTCTCTAGCATCCAGGCGTTTGTGTTTTAACAATGCCTGAACTGAAGACAGTCTTAATGGTGGGGCATAAGGTCTTGAGTGGGTGGAAGAAGCTGAGGAAGGAAGGGAAAAGATTAGGGGACATGAATGTGTCCTTTTTACCTGACTAGAGACAGAGTATGATTCAGTAGGATTTGCCTCCAGACTACCTCTAAATCTTTGACCTTCCCTGGTGCCTCACCTCCTCTTGAAAGGTAGCAGCTCCTGGATGACCATGGATGGGGATGGGGAGGTTTCAAGGCTCCAGAAGAGTTTGGGTTGGGGAAAGGTCAATGGGGAGATGGAAGGAGTGGGATGGGCTAGAGCCCTGGGAGGGACTAGCACGCTGAGTTTGTCTCTGCATTATGGCTCACTTTAGTCAGGTTAGCCTGATACTTTGAGCCTCAATATTCCCACCTGTAAAATGGCCCTAATAATGTATACCTCAGAGTCATAGAGGGTAAGGGTGAGAGCTTTGAAAATTGTAAACAGCTATGCACATGGGAAGACTTATTATATTTTAGGTGGCCTGAGATCCCCTTACCAGACCATACCCTAGAGCAGGCCTAAAGGGACTTGAGTCTCGGGTCTGACTCCCAGTGGGTCTTATAGAGGTTTCCCTAGCCTGGGGCATCTCTGGAGGCTGATTAGACTTTTCTGCCGGCTCCAGCCTCTCTCCATTTGCCTCTGAAGCACTTGTCTGCCCAGTTGGGATGGCCTGTCCTGAGAAACGGCCACTATTTCCTTCTGCCTTCTCCTACCATGTGATCTGCTCATCTTGCTACGGCCTTTGCCCTTGTGAAGCATCTCTAAACCTCCACCATGATAAGCACTCCCATTCCCCGGAATTTAACATTTAGCCTCCACTGCTACTGTGCCATGCCCTGCACAGGCATGCAAGAGCTTGCAAGAGCTCAGGACAGCTTCAAGGAAGTTAGGAGAGATGGTCCCCAAGACTACTTTTTTATTGCTGGAGCCATTGGGAAGTACACTCTCTCTTCAGGGACCCAGCACTATAAAGTCAAAGAAAGCCTAAAACTGCCTGTAGCCACAGCCATCTTCCTTTTCTCTTCTCCTTCCTTCCCTGCCTCCCTCCCTGCCTCCCTCCCTGCCTCCTTCCCTGCCTCCCTCCCTGCCTCCTTCCCTGCCTCCCTCCCTGCCTCCTTCCCTGCCTCCCTCCCTGCCTTCCTCCCTCTTCTTTCCTTCCTTCCCTCCCTCCCTGCTTTCTCTCTCTCTTTTTCTTTTTTCTTTCTTTCTTTCTCTCATTCTGTTGCCCAGGGTACAGTGCAGTGGCACAATCATAGCTCACTGTAGCCTCAAACTCCTAGGCTCAAGGAGGGATCCTCTTGCCTCAATCTCCTGAGCAGCTGGAACTACAAATGCAAACCACCATGCTCAGCTAATTTTTTTTTCTTATTATCTTTTGTAGAAAGGGGGTCTTGCTATGTTGCCCAGGCTGATCTCAAACTCCTAGCTTCATTGCTTGAGCGATCCTCCCTCCTTAGCCTCCCAAAGTGCTTGGATTTATGGGTGTCAACCACTATCCCTGGCCCTAGAACAGCTAGTAGCCATCTTGCTTGGCTGCCTAGAAGAGAGAATTGAGGGATAACGAGAGACATGGAGCCTTGAAATCTTCTCTTGAGCCCCTGGGATCCAGCCATACTTAATAATCTTAAAAACATACTTCTAGAGATTATCAATAAATCTTCCCCTCCCTCCTTCCCTCCAATCCTCTCATCTCAGCCTCCCAGTAGCTGGGACTAGAGGCATGTAATGTCACCCCTCAGCCCGTGTTTTTGTTTGTTTGTTTGTTTTGTTTTGGCAGAGATGAGGGATCTTGCTATATTGCCCAGGCTGCTCTTAAACTCCTGGGCTCAAGCTAACCCGGTAGGCCTCCCAAAGCCTGGAATTACAGGTGAAACTGACTACAACAGGCCTGTGTTGTTTCTGTTACTTGCAACTGCTAGAATCCTGGTTGATACAATGTTTGAATAAGTCTGATCTAGATCTTAGGTGGGCTGGAGACTAGAGCCAAATCTTAAATGATTTAGCATAGAACCTGGCACATAATAATAAGCACTCGCTGCCCAGAAAACACTGCCCTATAGTTCCCTATACTTCTCCACCAAGGTGCATATCACAATTTTATTATTTATTATTTATTTATTTACTATTTGAGACAGAGTCTCATTCTGTTGCCCGGGCTGGAGTGCAGTGGTGCCATCTCGGCTCACTGCAACCTCCGCCTCCCATGTTCAAACAATTCTCCTGCCTCAGCCTCCCGAATAGCTGGGATTACAGGCGCCCACCACTACACCCAGCTAATTATTTGTATTTTTTTTTTACACATATCAGTCATATTTTATTTGGAGGTTAATTTCCATTAGGACACGAAAGGATTCAGCAGCAATTGGTATTGTGTTCCTTATGGTGGGGCTGGGGCCAAGAAGGTCGTGCGGGGGGAGCGCAGAGGGTGTCCTCTTCTCCAGTGGTACTTGCATAGCCGCTCATGCTTGAACCCCTTGTTGGAAAGGCAGTAGCTGCCAGCAACATGGTAACCCCCGAGATGCTCCCCTTCTTCACGTTGATATACTTGTAGTCCCGGTAGTAACCTCTTCAAGATGCTCTGGCAATGACACTAGGACTGAAGTCTCACATCAAGATCCAGCTTGGCAGCTCCCCTATTTTGACCTTCAGAACGACTGATGCCATCTTGGAATCCTGGTCAATGTTTTGTATATTTTAGTAGAGACGGGGTTTCACCACGTTGGCCAGGCTGGTCTCCAACTCCTGACCTCGTGATATGCCCACCTTGGCCTCCCAAAGTGCTGAGATTACAGGCATGAGCCACCGCGCCCAGCCACATATCACAGTTTTAATTGAATGATGATTCATGTTGTTAATTGTTCAGTCTTTGAACCAGCCTGCAAGCTTATTTGTGTAGAAATGGTAACTTGTTCACTGTATCCCTCGGCACATGACCAACAAATATTTTTTGAATGAATTAATGAGTGAATAAATAATTAAGCAGTAATTACATAGCGGTTAAGAATGTGGTATCTGGAGTAAGAAAGACTCCAAATATACTAAATCAGACCCCCAGGTTTAAGTCCTGGTTCTGCCACTTACTAGCTGTGTTAACATGGGCACAAAATAGGGAGGACAGGACGGGCGCAGTGGTTCATGCTTATAATCCCAGCACTTAGGAAGGCCAAGGCAGGTGGATCACCTGAGGTCAAGAGTTCGAGACCAGCCTGGCAATGTAGTGAAACCCCATCTCTTCTAAAAATACAACAATTAGCAGAGCATGGTGGCGTGCGCCTGTAATCCCAGCTACTCAGGAGGCTGAGGCACCAGAATGGCTTGAACCTGCGAGGCAGAGGTTGCAGTGAGCTGAGATGGCGCCATTGCACTCCAGCCTGGGCAACAAGAGCAAGACTCTGTCTCAAAAAAAAATAATAATAAAATAAAATAGGGTTGATACATTGAGTCAGGTGGCTCACACCTGTAATCCTAATAATTTGGGAGGCAGAGGCGGATGGACCACCTGAGGTCAGGAGTTCAAGACCAGCCTGGCCAACATAGTGAAACCCCAACTCTACTAAAAATACAAAAATTAGCCAGGAGTGGTGGTGGGTGCCTATAATCCAAGCTACTTGGGAGGCTGAGGCAGGAGAATCACTTGAACCAGGGGTGCGGGCATTGCAGTGAGCTGAGATCCCACCACTTCACTCCAGCCTGGGTGAAAAAGTCTCAGAAAGAAAATAAAAAAGTCGGGCGTGGTGGCTCACACCTGTAATTCCAGTACTTTGGGAGGCCAAGGTGGGCGGATCATGAAGTCAAGAGATTGAAATCATCCTGGCCGACATGGTAAAACCCTTTCTCTTCAAAAAATACAAAAATTATTGGCCGGGCGCGGTGGCTCACGCCTCTAATCTCAGCACTTTGGGAGGCCGAGGCTGGCGGATCACCTGAGGTCAGGAGTTCAAAGAGACCAGCCTGGCCAACATAGTGAAACCCTCTCTTTAAAAAAAAAAAAAAATTAGCTGGGCGTGGTGGCACGCGCCTGTAGTCCCAGCTACTTGGGAGGCTGAGGTAGGAGAATGGCTTAAATGGGGAGGTAGAGGTTGCAGTGAGCCGAGATCATGCCACTGCAGTCCAGCCTGGCTACAGGACCAGACTTCATCTCAAAAATAATAATAAAAAAATAGGGATGATAATATTACCATTTTTGAAATTGTTGTGTGGAATAAATGAACATTTTGCATAAACTATTAGTACAGCTATTAGTACAGTTCTTCCCAGTTGGCACTGTCAAAAGACAAAATTACAAGAAATTTAGAAAAAATTTCAGTTGGCTTTATCTGCAATTCCACAATTGGGTAGCACCTCATTCTATAAAATTGAGTAAGTGTTTCAATGATCTGAGCAGAAGAGCTTGGCTTTATAGACACAGAAGGGCTAAAGAAAGCGTGGGCAAAGAACAAAGAGTATATTAGGCTCAGAGTCCTGGATCATACCTGTAATCCCAGCACTTCAGGGGGCTGGGATGGGAGGATCCCCTGAGCCCAGGAGTTTCAGGCCAGCCAGGCCAACGTGGTGATATCCCGTCTCTACAAAAATGTAAATGTCCAGGCACAATGCATCATGCCTGTAATCCCAGCACTTTGGGAGGCGGAGGTGGGCGGATCATGAAGTCAAGAGATCAAGACCATCCTGGCCAACACAGTGAAACCCATCTTTACCAAAAATACAAAAATTAGCTGGGCATGATGGCACGCACCTGTAGTCCCAGCTACTTGGGAGGCTGAGGCAGGAGAATCGCTTGAACCTGGGAGGCAAAGGTTGCAGTAAGCTGAGATCGCGCCACTGCATTCTAGCCTGGCGACAGAGCGTGTTTGTGTCTGCAAAAAAAAAAAAAAAAAAAAAAATGGCATGGTGGCTCACGCCTATAATCCCAGCACTTTGGGAGGCCGAGGTGGGCAGATCACCTGAGGTCAGGAGTTTGAGACCAGCTTGGCCAATGTGGTGAAACCCTGTCTCCACTAAAAATGCAAACATTAGCTGGACGTGGTGGCAGATGCCTGTAATCCCAGCTACTTGGGAGGCTGCAGTAGAACTGCTTGAACCCAAGAGATGGAGGATGCAGTGAACCAAGATTGTACCATTGCATTCCAACCTGTGCAACAAGAAACTTGGTCTCAAAAAAAATTTTTTTTTAATTTTTAAAAATTTTTTATTATTTATTTATTTATTTTTAAAAAAGACGGGGTTTCACCATGTTGGTCAGGCTGGTCTTGAACTCCCGACCTCAGGTGATCCACCCGCCTTGGCCTCCAAAGTGCTTGGATTACAGGCGTGAGCCACCACGCCTGGCCAAAAAAAATTTTTTTTTAATGGCGGGGCGTGGTGGCTCATGCTTGTAATCCCAGCACTTTGAGAGGTTGAGGCAGGTGGATTACCTGAGGTCAGGAGTTCGAGACCAGCGTGGCCAACATGAAGAAACCGTGTCTTTACCGAAAATACAAAAATAGCCAGGCGTGGTGACACACACCTGTAGTTCCAGCTTAAAGGGAGGCTGAGGCACAAGAATGGCTTGAACCTGGGAGGTGGAGCATGCAGTGAGCTAAGTTCGCATCACCGCACTCCAACTCCAGGCTGGGCGACAGAATGAGACTCCGTCTCAAAAAAAAAAAAAAAAAGAAAGAAAGAAAGAAAAAATATATTAGTTATTTCTCAAAGTTTCTTTTCCTGTAAAACAGGACAGACCAATAGAATAACAACCGATTGGTTACCATGAGGTTCTTTCAGGCCACCTTTTTGGCGCAGGATTAAAGCAGGGAAACGTCGTCGTGATGTTGATTGAGAATTTAAACTGGCCTGTTCGGGAAATAAGCTGTTGTCTCCTGATTTCTCCCCAGGTAAGATGGGAACTCAGTTTCTATTTGGTAATGTAGAACTTTAGCATGGCTGACTCCATTTTGATTTTTAGTTTGGTCAGCTGCGGCCTGGTGCAGAAATTTAGTCCAAAACAATAGCCTCCTGTGATTTTTATTTAACGGTAGGAAACACTGTTAGTTACGGAGATGGTAAAGACTTCCTCTTCACTTCCATTCTCTCAACCCACCATCCTCTGACCCTGCGAAACAAGACGGGCCATCGTTACTTCACGGAAGAGGACCCAAGACAGACGCAGGGCTTGCTCCCGGGCTCGTCGGGGAGCCGCAAAGCCTGGGACCCGCGGGTCTTAAGGACCGACGGGCGGCGGGGCCAACAGTGTGGCAGCTCAGAGGTGCGGGATGCGACCCAAAGCGGGTGGGGCACGCAGGCTCCAAGTGACCCCAGCGCCGCCCTCTGCGCCCCCTCCCAGCTTCTCCGGGTCACCGGCAGATTCCCCTGATAAGATCGCGTCCCGATTCTGCCGCCCCGGGAGGCTACATTCCTGCCCCGCGCCCTCCCTCTCTCCGGGGCTAGGGGGTCCTCCAAGCCTCGGGGTCTCCAATTCCCCAAAGGGCTTTCCGCCTGCCTCTCTCAGGGCTCGGGTCCCACCTCCAGCACCGACTTCAGCCTCCCCCATACTGGTTCCGCCAGGACCCCCACACATCCAGCCCCTTCCGCACCCCTTGTCAACTCCCCTCGTCCCCACCTCCGGCCACGGCCCCGCCCCCTCCACGGCTCCGCCCTCGGCCCCGCCCCCGCCCGATCCCTCACGGACTTGTTCCGGAGATCCAGCCTCGCTCTACCCCGCCCAGTGCCCGGCCACTCCCCGCCCCAGGTCCCTGGCCCGGGCTCCGCCCCCTCCCTCGACTCCGGCCCCGCCCCTCCTCCGGTCCTCCCCGCCCTCGCATCGCGCCCCGCCCCCCGTATCGCGCCCCGCCCCCGCGTCGTGCCCCGCCCCCGCCCCAAGGATTTTCTTTGTTCCGGAGTCAACCGGCCCCGGCCCTGGGAGCTTCGACTCCGCGGAGGGGAGCCAGACTCGGGCGCCTCTACCCCCACCCCACTGTCTCTGGGAGACCGAGACCGGCGCCGGGGGAGGCGGGTGTGCGGGCGCGCGAGCCGAGGCCTTTGTTCCGAAGAACATTCCTCTGCGCCAGCCTCCCGACCTGGAGAGCCTGTGGTTCCTGTTTCAGGCTTTGCCTTGGAGAAACTGACGCCGAGCCTGCAGCTCTCAAGCCTGGCTTCTGGCGCGTCCTACCTGACGGCCCTCAGCGGGTCCTTTGACCTCCCTGAACCTCAGTTTTCTCACTTGTAGAATGGGAGCGCAAATCCTGACGTCGAAGGATCGCTGTGAAATTAAATTAAATGCCAAAACACAAACATGAAGTATCTGCAGGCACAAGGTGAATGTTAGATACTTGGGTTTGGAAGACTTTCACCGAAAGAAGCTAACGTTTTTATATTGAGTTCACCCTACTCCCCCATGCCACTTTGCCTGTGTAATAATGGTAGTCCTCCCAAATTTTTGAAATCTCACCTTCTTAGTAAAGGCTTTCCCTGATTTCTCAGGCACACCTTCATGGAGTCACCTTGTGGCATATTTCCGTAGTATGCAGTAACGTCTCCTATTCAAATATTTCCAATGCCTTTTATTTTTAAATTGAGGCTTAATTTGCATTTCATGAAATACAGCTTAAACATGCAGATAATGAGTTTTGAGAAGTGAAAACACTGTATAACTTACACCTTTATTAAGATGTAGAAAGTTTCCAATTCTCCCAGACTGGGAAATACGGCAAAACGCTGTCCCTACAAAAGATTAAAAAATAGCCCGGTGTGGTGGTGCCCTCCTGTAGTCACAGCTATTTGGAGGCGGAGGTGGGAGGATGGCTTGAGCCCAGGAGGTCCAGGCTGCAGTGAGTCGTGATAGTGCCACAGCACTCCGGCCTGCGCAGCACAGTGAGACCCTGTCTCAATTTAAAAATAATGTTTCCAGTTCCTAGAAAGTTATCTTGGGGCTGGGCACAGTGCACCAGACACAGTGGCTCAGCCTGTAATCTCTGTACTTTGAAGGCCTAGGTAGGAGGATTGCTTGAGCCCAGGAGTTCAGCCTAGGCAAAATAGTGAGACTGTGTTTCTACAAAAAAGACAAAAATTAGATGGGCATGGTGGTGGGTGACTGTGGTCACAGCTGCTTGGGAGGCTGAGGTGGGAGGATAACTTAAGCCCAGGAGGTCAAGGCTGCAGTCAGCTGTGATCGCACCACTGCCTCCAGCCAGGGCAACAGAGCAGAGCAAGACCCTGTCAAAAAAAAAAAAAAAGAGCCTAGGCACGGTGGCTCATGCCTGTAATCCTAGCACTTTGGGAGGCTGAGGCAGGTGGATTGCCTGAACTCAGGAGTTCTAGACCAGCGTGGGCAACACGATGAAACCCCATCTCTATGAAAATACAAAAAATTAGCTGGGCGTGGTGACGTATTCTTGTAATCCCAGCTACTCAGGAGGCTGAGATACGGGAAGCGCTTGAACCCTGGAGGCGGGTGGAGGTTGCAGTGAGCTGAGATCGCACCATTGCAGTCCAGTCTGGGTGACCGAGTGAGACTCTGTCTCAAAAAAAAAAAAAAGGAAAATTCTCAAGTTCTCTTGGGTCCCTTCCCAGTGACTCTCCCTCCCCATGAACCCACTGTTCCAATTTCTATCATCCTCGGTAAATTTTACCTCAGTATAAATTAACATAAAGGACATGAGTTTTTATTTCTCCTGGTAAGGGAGCAGAATTGGTAGGTCATAGGGTAGTTGTATATTTAACCTTACAAGAAACTGCCGGCTGGGCGCGGTGGCTCACGCCTGTAATCCCAGCACTTTGTGAAGCAGAGGCAGGTAGATCACCTGAGGTCAGGAGTTCAAGACCAACCTGGCCAACATTGTAAAACCCTGTCTCTACTAAAAATACAAAAATTAGCAGGGCCTGGTGGTGCATGCCTGTAATCCCAGCCACTCGGGAGGCTGAGACAAGAGAATCACTTGAACCCAGGAGGTGAAGGTTGCAGGGAGCCGAGATCCGGCCATTGCACTCCAGCCTGGATGACAGAGTAAGACTCTGTCTCCAAAAAAAAAAAAAGAAAAAGAAAAGAAAAGAAACTGCTAAACAGTTATCTAAAGTTGTATAGTTACATCCTTTTACATTCTTTACATTCTTTTTTGTTTGTTTGTCTTTTTGAGACAAGGTCTCATTCTGTCATCCAGGCTGGAGTGCAGTAGTGTGATCATAACTCACTGCAGCCTCGACCTCCTGTGCTCAAGCCTCATCCTCCCACTTCGGCTCCCACAGTGCTGGGATTACTGGCTTGAGCCACTGTGCCCAGCCCCATTTTACATTCTCATCGGCAATTAGGAGTCTCAGTTGCTCCACATCCTATTGAGCATTTGACCTTGCCAAACATGTTACTTTTAGCCATTGGAATGGATGTGGTGTATCTCATTATGACATTACTTTCGAAAAATGATTAATACAAGTACTCAGTTCTAAAGGTACAAAAGCCTATTAGTCTATTTCATTTTTCTCCCTGAAAAGTATGTTTCATGAGTGGCTTGTGTCTCCATTGACTTTTCTTTTTGACTATGTGTCTTTTTTCCACTAGAATATAAGCCTCAGGAGGAGAGGGGCTGCCTATGGTAACCATAGCTGTCATCTCAGCTCCTTTCTGAAGCTAGTAAAAGACTAACAAATATTACTGAATGAATGCCGAGCACTGTTCTTCTAGACAAGTCACATAATCTATTACATTATCACATTTTGATTCAAGAGAGTAGCAGATTCCCTTGAGACTAAGTGTGGAATTTAATGATATCAATACAAAGTTGTGGCCGAGCATGGTGGCTCACACCTGTAATCCCAGCACTTTGGGAGGCTGAGGCAGGCAGGTCACAAGGTCAGGAGATCGAGACCATCCTGGCCAACATGGTGAAACTCTCTCTGTACTAAAAATACAAAAATTATCTGGGTGTGGTGGCACGTGCCTGTAATCCCAGCTACTTAGGAGGCTGAGGCAGGAGAATCGCTTGAACCAGGGAGTCAGAGGTTTCGGGGAGCCAAGACCATGCCACTGCACTCCAGCCTGGAGACAGAGTGAGAATCCATCTCAAAAAAGAAAAAGCAAAGTTGTTAAATGAATAAATATTTGATGAAGGCACTCTCAGGGTGTTCCTGCATATAGTGCAAACTGGCTTTTTTTTTTTAAATTACCCCCTTTAGTCAGGTAATTTTTTTATTTTATTTATTTTATTTTTTTTAATAGAGACAGGGTTTCACCATGTTGGTCAGGCTGGTCTTGAACTCCTGACTTCAGGTGATCCGCCGGCCTCAGCTTCCCAAAGTGCTGGGATTAGAGGCGTGAGCCGCCATGCCCGGCCAAACTGGCTTTTTTGAAAACAACAATGGAGCTAGGAGTGGTGGCTCACGCCTATAATTCCAGCACTTTGGGAGGATGAGGTGGGCAGATCACAAGGTCAAGAGTTCGAGACCAGCCTGGCCAACATGGTGAAACCTGTTTCTACTAAGAATATAAAAATTAACCAGGCATGGTGCCGCATGCCTGTAATCCCAGCTACTCAGGAGGCTGAGGCAGGAGAATTGCTTGAACCGGGGAGGCAGAGGTTGTGGTGAGCCAAGATGGCGCCACTGCACTCCAGCCGGGATGACAGAGCAAGACTTCATCTCAGAAAAAGAAAGAAAGAAAGAAAACAACAACAACATCTCCTGTATGTCAGATGCTATGCAAACACTGAAAATAAACATCTGTTTCTTCTGCTGCCCAGGATTACTTACTTCACCTTTCTGGTAACAGGGTACCAATTTTTCTCCGGGAAATTGTACTCCTCCACTCAGTCCACACCTCCCTCCATCAGCTCCAGGGCATGTGACTCAACCCCAACTAATCAGAGCCTCAGCCCCGTGACAACCATGATTGGTTCAGGGATGTGCCCAGCCCATTTGGACCAATGAAAGCCAGCCCAGTCTTGTTGGGCAAGAAGTCTTTTTCCTGCAGAAGATGCAGTTGTGGTGATGAAAGACTAGGAGAAATGAGATCAAGGGGAATTGAGTTATTAACGAAGTGATGGACGGAACACCCCTGGTACTAGGAAGAACAGGAAGAAGGCCAATGCAGTACAGGGAAAGAGGAGGGAGGCAGAGGATGAGAGGATGAGTTCAGCGGCAGGCAGGGGCCAGATCTTTTTTTTTTTTTTTTTTTTGAGATGGACTCTTACTCTGTTGCCAGGCTGGAGTGCAGTGGCGTGATCTCATCTCCCTGCAACCTCCGACTCCCGGTTTCAAGCAATTCTTGCCTCAGCCTCCCAGCCTGGAGTGCAGTGGCACGATCTCGGCTCACTGCAGCCTTGAACTCTTGGACCCAAGCAATCCTTCCACTTTAGTAAGTAGAAGGTAGTAAGAAGCTTCACTGGTCATATCTCTGCTTTGGTTTAAGACCATGTTTGGTAGAATGTTACTTACCAGAAAACATGTATGTCACATCTCTAGGAAGAAGAAAAAAAATAGTAGTTCAATTTCCAATGTGTACCTTTGATTTTTTTTTTAAGTAAAAATAAGAAGCAGTACTGACTTTTTACTTGGCTATTCTGGTTTTAAAGGATGAGCTACCAGCTATATGTTTTCCTGTATTGATATGTCACTGAAATACTTTTTGACCAGGTGCAGTAGTTCACACTTGTAATCCCAGCACTTCGAGAGGCAGAGGTAGGAGGATCGCTTGAGGACGGAAGTTGAAGACCAACCTGGACAACATATCAAGTCCCCATGTCTATAAAAAAATTTTTTAGCCAGGCGCGGTGGTGTGTGCCTGTAGTCCCAGCTATTTGGGAGGCTGAGGCTGTAGTGCACTATGCCGATTGGGTGTCCGCACTAAGTTTGGCATCAATATGGTGACCTCCCGGAAGCAGGGGACCACCAGGTTTCCTAAGGAGGGGTGAACCGGCCCATGTCAGAAACAGAGCAGATCAAAACTCCCATGCTGATCAGTAGTGGGATTGCACCTGTGAATAACCACTGCATTCCAGCCTGGGCAACATAGCGAGACCCTGTCTCTAAAAAAAATAAATAAATAAAAATTAAAAAAAAATTTTTTTTTAAATTAGCTAGGCATGGTGGCATATACCTGTGGTCTCAGCCACTCAGGAGGCTGAGGCAGTAGGATCCCTTGAGCCTGGGAGGTCGAGGTTGCAGTAGTGAGCTATGACTATGTTACTGCACTCCAGCCTGAGTGACAAAGAAAGACTTGGTTGCAAAAAAAAAAAAAAAAAGGCCGGGTGCGGTGGCTCACGCCTCTAATCCAAGCACTTTGGAGGCCAAGGCGGGCAGATCACCTGAGGTCGGGAGTTCAAGACCAGCCTGACCAACACGGTGAAACCTCGTCTTAAAAAAAAAAAGAAAAAAAAAGAGAGAGAGAAAAAAAGTTGATGGTTATGTGACTCCTTTGCTCAAATTTTTCTAATTGCTTTTCAAGGTAAACTCCAGGCTGAGTGGCTCATGCCTGTAATCCCAGCACTTTGGGAGGCTGAGGCATGTGGATCACTTGAGTTAAGGAGTTTGAGACCAGCCCGGCCAACATAGTGAAACTATGTCTCTAAAAAAACCAGGATACGGCCGGGCGTGGTGGCTCATGCCTGTAATCCAAGCACTTTGGAGGCCAAGGCGGGCGGATCACCTGAGGTCGGGAGTTCATGACCAGCCTGGCCAACATGGTGAAACCCCGTCTTCTTTAAAAAATATATATATATATATACTTTTTAGGCTGTTTCTAGCACACAATATATATGTATTGGTGCCAAGTAAAATAAGAACAAACACCAATGTAAAAGGTGTTTTTGCCTTCATCGCACTAACAACTAAAAAGAACCATGGTGTGTGATTATTTGATCTTTAAGTGGGTAATCATGGGTGTTTCCAGATTTTATCCACTAGGTTAGCCAGAATATTCGTCTATAATATATACTCGCAAAAATAATGCTTACAGTCTGGGCGCGGTGGCTCATGCCTGTAATCCCAGCACTTTGGGAGGCCGTCTCAAAAAATAAAAATAAAAATAAATGGCCAGATGCGGTGGCTCATGCCTGTAATACCGGCAGTTTGGGAGGCCGAGGCAGGCGGATCATGAGGTCAGGAGATCGAGACCATCCTGGCCAACATGGTGAAACCCCGTCTCTACAAAATAAATAAATAAATAAATAAATAAAGTTTATAGCCAGATGCTGTGACTCATGCCCATAATCCCAAGGTTTTGGGATACCAAGGCAGGAGGATCACTTGAGGCTAGGAGTTCAAGACCAGCCTATGCAACATACAGAGATCTCTTATCTATTTATAATTTTAAAAGATTAAAATTAAAAATAATAATAGTTAAAAGAGACTTCTAGGGGTCAGGCACAGTGCCTCATGCCTGTAACCCCAGCACTTTGGGAGGCCGAGGCGGGTGGATCACCTGAGGTCAGGGACTCAAGACAAGCCTGGCCAAGTGGTGAAACCCCGTCTCGACTAAAAATAGAAAAATTAGCTGGGTGCGGTGGCGAGCCTGTAATCCCAGCTACTCAGGAGGCTGAGGCAGGAGAATCGCTTAACCTGGGAGGCAGAGGTTGTAGTGAGCTGAGATCATGTCATCGCACTCCAGCCTGGGCAAAAAGAGTGAAACTTTGTTTCAAAAAGGAAAAAAGAGACTTCTAGAAAGAGTGGGACTACATCAGAACAAGCAGAAAACATAGTAAAACAAGGACTGCAAATGTAAAACTAGGAGTGGACTTTCACATGTAGCTTTTGGGTAAAGAATATCTTTTCAATTAATTCCTACAGCCAAGACAAGCTGTGATCATAGGAGATTCAGAAACCTCAAGACGGGAAGCTGGTTTGAGGAACATCCTAGATAAATATAAAAAACCTCATTGAGGCCGGGCGTGGTGGCTCACACCTATAATCTTAGCACTTTGGGAGGCCGAGGTGGGAGGATCACCTGAGAACATTAGTTCAAGACCAGCCTGGCCAACACAGTGAAACCCCATCTCCACTAAAAACACAAAAATTAGCTGGGCGTGGTGGTGGACACCTGTAATCTCAGTTACTTGGGAGGCTGAGGTGGGAGAATCGCTTGAATTCAGGGGGCAGAGGTTTCAGTGAGCCGAGATAGTGCCAGTGCACTCCAGCCTGGGCAATAGAACGAGACTCCATCTCAAAAAAAAAATTTAATTTTTATAACTTTGGATCAAATAATTCTACTTCTGTGATTCTGGCTTACCAGATATACTTGTACATATACACAAAGACATGCAAAGAATATTCACTGCAATCTTGTTTGTTGAAGACTGGGTTTATTCTTCAATAAGGGAATGTTTAAATAAAGTCAAGCCTATCCATGTAATATAATACTATGCAATCACTGAAAAGAATGAGGTTTATCTAAATGTACTGCCCTGGTATCATCTCCAGGATGTGAAATAAGGAAAGTGAGAAACAATATGCATAGTATGTTACTATTTGTTTTTTCTTTTTCAGAGAAGATAGAAAATAATACGTACATACTTTTTTTTTCTTTTCTTTCTTTCCTTTTTTTAAGACAAGATCTTTCTCTGTCACCCAGGCTGGAGTGCAGTGGCACAGTCATGCCTCATTTTCCAGGCTCAAGTGCTCCTCCTACCTCAGCTTCCTGAGTAACTGAGACTAAAGGCCGATACTACTAGGTCCAACCAATTTTTAAAATTTTCTGTGGGGCTCACACCTGTAAACCCAATACTTTGGGAGGCCGAGTCAGGCGGATTGTGAGGTCAGGAGATCGAGACAATCCTGGCCAACATAGTGAAATCCTGTCTCTACTAAAAATACAAAAATTAGTGGGCATGGTGGTGGACGCCTGTGATCCTAGCTACTCATGAGCCTGAGGCAGGAGAATCACTTGAACTTGGGAGGTGGAGGTTGCAGTGGGCTGAGATTGTGCCATTGCACTCAAGCCTGGGCAACAAAGCGAGACTCCCTTTCAAAAAAAAAAAAAAAAAAAAGGCCTGGGCCAGGCATGGTGGCTCACATTTGTATTCACAGCAGTTTGGGAGGCTGAGGTGGGTGGATCACTTGAGGTCAGGAGTTCAAGACTAGCCTGGCCAACATGGTGAAACCCCATCTCTACCAAAAATACAGAAGTTAGCTGGGCTTGGTGGCAGGTGCCTGTTGGGAGACTAAGGCAGGAGAATCACTTGAACCCAGGTGGTGGAGGTTGCAGTGAGCTGAGATTGTGCTACTGCACTTCAGCCTGGGTGACAGAGTGAGACTCTGTCTCAGACAAAAAAAAAAGAAAGAAAGAAAAAGAGAAACCAACCTATTTGTTTATTTCTGTAAGGTCTTTTAGGCTGATAGACTGCACCACGAACTGCATGGTAACCTCTGTGACCTGCACGTACACCTCCAGATAAGTTCCTGGAACTAGAAAGCCTGAAGTAACTGGAAAGCCACAAAAGGAGAAGAATGACCAACCCCTGCAGCGCCTAATTAACTTTGAGACATTCTTCTATTGTTCCTTATTCCCGCTTCAACTGATAAGGTAACTGGACTTTGTAACCAACCTTGCTAAACTGATAGGTCAACCTCATGACTCCAGATCTACAATGCCCTTCCAGCTTGCCAAAACCACCTTGAACTGTAACTTCTGTAACTTTCCACTGCCTACCCCAGACCTATAAAACCAACTCCTATCCCACCACCCTCCCACCCTCCCACCCTCTGCTGGCTCTCTTTTTGGACTCAGCCCGCCCGCACCTGGGTGAATAAATAGCCATGTTGCTCACACAAAGCCTGTTTGGGGCGTCTCTTCATTCAGAATACACTTAAAAATTTCCTTTTATTCAAACAGAATTTATGTATTTATTTGGTGATTTATTTAATTGCTCAAGTAATATAGGCATTTACTATCACTGCAAAATCCAAGCAAAAGTCAGCACAAAGCAACATTAAATTTCACAAATTCCAAGTCCTCTGCTCCTCAAGAGGGTCGATTGTGTTATTAGTTATCTGTATGTCCTTTTAGATCTTCGACTGTGTGTTTTCACTCAGACCTGTATTTTGTTTGCTTGTGTTTTCATAACTGGGATAGCTCTGTGTGTTTCATTTGACAACCAGCCTCTTTTTCTTTAAGAATGGGTCTTGAGTGTTTTTCCATGTCAGCACATATGGACCTGCCTCCAGGGTGACCTTCCTAAACTGTTTGTGACATTGGGCTGCTCCCCTCCTTAAAGGCCTTGAAGTTGGGAAAAGAAAAACAGCACAGAACAGCCTGAGCTCAGTGAGATATGCAAAATTTCTCAGGCCCAGAGAGACATAAGCATGGGACTTCAGTCATGCCTCCTCCCCACCCAATTGCCAGGGGCAATTGCTTAAAAGCATTTTGTTTCTGACTAGCTGCCTCACCCATTATCTTCCTATTCCAGGACAGAAAGAACAATGTATAGCCAATCAATACCTTATGTTGCTTTTATTTTTTTTGAGAGGGAGTCTCCTTCTGTTACCTAGGCTGTAGTGCAGTGGCACGACCTCCGCTTACTGCAACCTCTGCCTTCCAGGTTCAAGTGATTCTCCTGCCTCAGCCTCCTGAGTGGCTGAGACTATAAGTGGTCACCACCATGCCTGGCTAATTTTTGTATTTGTAGTAGAAATGGGGTTTCACTATGTTGGCCAGGCTGGTCTTGAACTGACCTTGTGACCTGTCTGCCTCAGCCTCCCAAAGTCCTGGGATTACAGGCATGAGCCACCATGCCTGGCCAAAAGAAAACATTTTTAGAGATGAGGGTCTCGGCTGGGCGGGGTGGCTCACGCCTGTAATCCTAGCACTTTGGAAGGCTGAAGTGGGTGGATCACCTCAGGTCAGGAGTTCAAGACCATCCTGGCCATCAGGGTGAAACCCCATCTTTATTAAAAAAAAAAAAAAAAAAACAGAGAGCTGAAGGTCTCACTCTTTTCCGCAGGCTGAAATGCAGGGGTTATTTGCGATGTGATTATGGCATACTCGACCTCAAATCCCTGACTTTAAGCAATCATCTTGAAATGGGATAGTTTCCCTGACCCCTTTGCAAGACTTGGGAAGGGGTGGGCTTGTTTACTCACCCTGAAGCTCTCAACCCCTCACAGGAGGGGGAATATATAGGTGAGCCAGTGCAGGGGCCAGATGAGTGCTTTTGGGCACCGGCAGGAGTAGAACTCCACGCAGCCAAGCTGAGCTCTCTTCTCTCTATGTCTAGTGCCTAGGGGGGTACTCGGAACCCCCAGAGTGCCAAAGGGCTTGTGTTACAGTGTGTTCTTTTAGCTTTGCCATCCACAGATGGCTTCAGTGTTTTTGTTTTGTTTTGTTTGAGACACAGTCTCACTCTGTGGCCCACGGCGGAGTGCAGTGGTATGATCTCAGATCATTGTGACCTCTACCTTCTGGGTTCAAGCAATTCTTGTGCCTCAGCCTCCCAACATAGCTGGGATTACAGGCATGTGTCACCAAGCCCATCTAATTTTTGTAATTTTAGTAGACACGGGGTTTCACCATGTTGGCCAGGCTGGTCTTGAACTTCTGGCCTCAATCAATCAACCTGCCTCAGCCTCCCAAAGTGATAGGATTACAGGCATGAGCCACCATGCCTGATTGACTTAAGTGTTTAACAGCTCAGCGGAGGGTCAGGGTGACAGTCTTTTCCACCCACCTTCTTGGTACCTGAGTTCTTGTCCAGCATCCAGGAAGAATCAGGTTGCACAAACGAATTGAAGGGTGGTGAATGTGAAGGATTTTACTGGGCAATGGAAGTGGCTCTCAGCGGGATGGGGAGCCAGAAAGGGGATGGATTGGGAAGGTGGACAAAGTCTCCCTGTCAAGCTGTCTCCTAAAGTCACGCTGCTTCTTTCCAATGTCTGGCTGCTTCTCTTCTTCTCTTCTTCTCTGCCACTCCTCTCTTCCACTCAGCTGCTCTGCTGCTCTGCTGCCCCTCTGCCAGTGGAACCTGGGTTTTTATGGGTACAGGATGGGTTTTTATGGGTACAGGATGGGGTGTGGGCAGGCCAAAAACTAACATTTGAACAGGAAAACAAGAATGCATGTTCTCACTTTGGGCCGCTGTCCCAGGCTTAAGGGTGTGGCCCTAGCCGGGGACTGCCCTCTTCTACCCAGTATTTCCCTGCCTCCTGTCCATATTAATCCTGTCTCAGCCTCTCAAGTAGCTAGGACTATAAGCACAATTCCTGAGCTGGGCTCTCTTCTCTTTATAGACCAACTTACAACACTCAAAGTTAGTTGCTGCTCTCCCAACACTTTGGCTTCCCCGAAGTTCTGGCTTGCCCCTGGGCCCACTGTGGTCCTGATTGTACATGAGGACCTTTCTGCTCTAGAACCAGCTGCCAACTGACCACAGCCTTTGGATCTCTTCACTCAAATTCTTGGGAAGGGCCTGGTGCAGTGGCTCACGCCTGTAATCCCAGCCCTTTGGGAAGCCGAGGTGGGTGGATCACGAGAGGTCAGGAGACCAGCCTGGCCAACATGGTGAAACCTATCTCTACTAAAAATACAAAAATTAGCCAGGCGTGGTGGTGCATGCCTGTAATCCCAGCTTCTGGGGAGGCTGAGGCAAGAGAATTGCTTTAACCTGGGAGGCGGAGGTTGCAGTGAGCCAAGATCATGCCACTACACTCCAGCCTGGGCAACAGAGTGAGACTCTGTCTCGAAAGAAAAAAAATTATTGGGAAAGAGTCTCCATTGCCTCAACCTAACAAAAAGATTGGTTTCCCTTGGGCCAGGAATCCAGCCTGGCCATTTCTCTCTGGCAAGTATAATCACAGGAAGGAGTAAGGGAGCTAGGCTAGGTCAAGCCAGGAAGGGAAATTGAATGTGGCCAGAAACCTGACTGGCATATTTGCCACAAATGTAAAAGGAACCAATACATAGTCCTTCCTTTTTTTTTCTTTTCTTCTTTTCTTTTCTTTTCTTTTTTTTTGAGGCAGAGTCTTGCTCTGTTGCCCAGGCTGGAGTGCAATTGCTCGATCTCGGCTCACAGCAACGTCTGCCTCCCGAGTTCAAGCCATTCTTCTGCCTCAGCCTCCTGAGGAGCTGGAATTACAGGCACCTGCCACCATGCCTGGCTAGTTTTTTGTATTTTTAGTAGAGATAGGGTTTCACCATGTTGGCCAGGCTGGTCTCGAACTTCCAACCTTGTGATCTGCCCATCTTGGCCTCCCAAAGTGCTGAGATTATAGGCGTGAGCCACTGCGCCCGGCCTTATTTTTTTTTTTCTCATTTAAAAAAGTTGAAGCTGGGCGTGGTGGTATGTGCCTGTAATCCCAGCTAGTTGGGAGGCTGAGGTGGGAGGATCACTTGAGCCCACAAGTTAAAGGCTGCAGTGAACCATGATTGGGCCACTGCACCCAAGCCTGGGCAACAGTGTGAGACCTATCTCTAAAAATAATAAATAAATAGAAAGATAGATAAATTTTAGGTCGCTTCTTCACATTCATACAGCCATTTTAAGGTATCTGTCCAGCTCCGATTCTCTGGGAACTAACCTGTCCCACAGAGAAGGGTGGAGATATGATCCCAGCCCCATGATCATAGCTGATTGGTCCAAGGGTGAACACCTAACTCAAGCTGGGCCAATCGACATCTTTGTACTGAGAATTTGGAATTTACCATAAAGCTCCAGAACCAACTCAGTGATTTACTACCAAATACTCAGAAAGGCAAGAAGAAGAAAAAAAGCAGACTGCAAAGATAAATATTTATTCATTAAATAAATATTCAGTGAATCCTTTTTTTTTTTTTTAAAGACAAGGTCTTGGTCTTTCACCCAGACTGGAGTGCAGTGATGTCATCTCGGCTCACAGCAATCCGCCTCCCCAGTTCAAGCAATTCACGTGCCTCAGCCTCCTGAGTAGCTGAGACTACAGGCATGCACCACCAGGCCTGGCTAATTTTTGTATTTTTAGTATAGATACAGTTTCACCATGTTGGCCAGGCTGGTCTCAAACTCCTGACCTCAAGTGATATGCCCGCCTTGGCTTCTCAAAGTGCTGGGATTATAGGAGTGAGCCATCACACCTGGCCCGAATAAATACAATTTGAAAACCAATGATAGGTCAGGCACTATTCTGTGTGCTGGGGACTCATCAGTGAACCGTGGAAGTAGAAACCCCTGCCCAATGGAGGTTACATTTTATTAGAGGAGAGACAATAAGCAAGACAAATTTAAAGAAAAATGAAAGTTAGATAATGATATGAGCTAAGGAGAGGGGGAAAAAAAGCTGGGATGGAGGATAGGAAGTATCTGGGCAGGAGAAGGCAAGTACTGAGATGTTGGTTAAGGTGTCCAGAGAAGTCTTGACTGAGAAGGTGACATTTGGGTAGAGATCTGAAGGAACAGAGGAAGCAAGCCATGGGGTCCTTGAGGGGAGAACAATCAAGGGAGGGGGAATAGCTAGAGCAGAGAGCCTTAGGTGGGAGAGTGCCTGGTAAGCCTTGCGGTTGAAGAAGTGGGCAAAGGGCAGATGGTAGGAGATAAAATCAGAAAAGCCATAGTGGCTGGTTCTGCAGGATTTTGTGGATGAGAAAGCCATTAGGAAGGCTTTATTTTTCTTTTCTTTTTGAAGCAGCTGTTTTACTCCATCACCCATGCTGGAGTACAGCGGCGCGATCTCAGCTCACTGCAACCTCCGCCTCTTGGGTTCAAGCAATCTCCTGCCTCAATCTCCCAAGTAGCTGGGATTATGGGATTATAGGCGCACGTCACCATGCCCGGTGAATTTTTGTATATTTTGTAGAAACAGGGTTTCACCATGTTGGCCAGGCTGGTCTCAAACTCCTGGACTCAAGTGATTTGCCTACCTCGGCCTCCCAACATGCTGGAATTACAGGTGTGAGCTACCACCCTAGGCCTTGTTTTTTTTTTTTTTTAAGATGAGGTCTCCCTGTCACCCAGGCTGGAGTACAGTGGCGAGATCATAGCTCCCTGCAACCTCAAACTTCTGGGCTCCTGTGATCCTCTTGCCTTAGCCTCCCAGGTACCTGGGACTACAGACTTCTGGCTTGTTGGGAAGTTTTGAGCAGAGGAGTGGCATGGTTTGATTACTCTTTAAAGTATGATCATCCTGGCAGCTACACACAGAATAGATTATTAGAAAGCAAGGGCGAACTAAGGAGACCTGTAAGGAGGCTACTGAGACTCCAGGCGCCAAGTTATAGCACCTTGGACTGAAAACAGAGCAGTGGAGTTGGTAAGAAGGGGTATATTCAGACTATATTCAAAGGTAGAGTCAACAGAACTTGCTGACAGATCGTAAAGAGGTATAGAAAGCAAGAAGAATCCAGGATGATTCCAGGGATTTCTAGCAGAGAAGACAGAAGTGGCTCGGGTGATGCCAGAGGACACATGCATACACAGAAGCAGCTTTTTGCCAAGGATTTGATGGCTTCTGGGTTCAGGACCTCCTGCCTGCACATCTTGCCCTGGGAATCCATAACATACACCTTTGTCATTCTAATAGTTTTATTTATTCTGCTGAAGCTCATTTGAATGGGTTGCCATTAGGAGCAACTGAAAACACAGTCCTTCACTAAATTATCACCTCCATTTTTCTCCTTGATTTAGTCCAAAACCTCATAATTCTTTTTTTTCTTTTCTTTTCTAGAGACAGGGTCTTACTCTGTCACCCAGGCTGAAGTGCAGTGGTATGATCATAGCTCATTGTAACTTTGAATTCTTGGGCTCAATGATCCTCCCACCTCAGCTTCTTGGGTAGGTAGGACCACAGGTATAAACCGCCAGGCCCAGCTAATTTTTTTTTAATTTGAGATGGAGTCTTGCGGTGTCATTCAGGCTGGAGTGCAGTGGTGCAATCTCAGCTCACTGCAACCTCTGCTGCTGAGGTTCAAGTGATTCTCCTTCCTCAGCCTCCCTAGTAGCTGGGAATACAGGCATGCATCACCACGCCAGCAAATTTTTGTATATTTAGTAGAGACGGGGTTTCAGCATCATAGCCAGGCTGGTCTTGAACTCTTGATCTCATGATCCACCCGTCTCGGCCTCCCAAAGTTCTGGGATTACAGGCGTGAGCCACCCGTGGCTGACAAATCTAGCTAATTTTAAAAAATATAATTTTTGTAGCGATGAAGTCTCACTATGTTGTCCAGGCCGGTTTTGAACTCATGGCAATTTTCCCACTTAGGCCTCCCAAAATGCTAAGATTGCAGGCATCAGCCACCCTGCTCAGCTCACATTTTTGAACATCTGTTCCTTTGCACTAAAATGAGAAAAAGGCCAGGCACGGTGGCTCACGCCTGTAATTCCAGCACTTTGGGAGGCCGAGGAGGGTGGATCACCTGAGATCAGAAGTTCGAGACCAGCCTGGCCAACATGGTGAAACCCTGTCTCTACTAAAAATAAAAAATTAGCTGGGTGTGGTGGCATGCGCCTGTAGTCCCAGCTACTCTGGGACTCTGCCCTCAAAGAGCCAGCACCCAGGGGAGGAGACCGAGCCCCAGAAATGTATACCATGAAAGTATACTTTCTGGGGAGGCTGAGGCAGGAGAATTGCGTGAACCCAGGAGGCAGAGGTTGCAGTGAGCTGAGATGGTGCCACTGCACTCCAGCCTGGGTGACAGAGGGAGACTCTGTCTCAAAAAAAAGAAAAAAGAGAGAGAGAGAAAAAAAAAGGCTGGGCATGGTGGCACATACCTGTAATCCCAGCACTTTGGGAGGCCAAGGTGGGTGGATTGCTTGAGTCCAGGAGTTGAAGACCAGCCTGGGCAACATGGTGAAACCCTGTCTACAAAAATTACAGAAATCATCCAGGGGTGGTGGCACTCGCCTGTATTCCCAGATTACTCTGGAGGCTAAGGTGGGATGATCACCTGAGCCCACGTAAATCCAGGCTGCAGTGAATCGTGATCATGTCATTGCACTCTAGCCCGGGTGACAGAGTGAGACCCTGTCTCAGTCAAATAACAAAACACAAAATGAGGAAACAAGGGTGACTGTAAGGAATTGTAAATCAGCCCGGGGAATAGCTGAGCGATCACGCAATTTCACTGCAGTGTACCTCCGAAGTTCTAAAGAGTGGGGCTAGGGACCAAAGACTTGTTGAAATTCTGTTTTGGAAGAATTAGACTCTGAGATTCCTCTTCCATTCCACACATCATCCACACACCATTTTTATTTATTTATTTGTTTGAAACAGAATCTTGCTCTGTCGCCCAGGTTGGAGTGCAGTGGCGCCATCTCAGCTCGCTGCAACCTCTACATTCCAGGTTCAAGCAATTCTCCTGCCTCAGCCTCCCAAGTAGCTAGGACTACAGGTTTGTGCCACCACGCCCAGTTAATGTTTGTATTTTAAGTAGAGACCGGGTTTCACCATGTTGGCCAGGATGATCTCAATCTCTTCACCTTGTGATCTGCCCACCTTAGCCTCCCAAAGTGCTGGGATTACAGGTGTGAGCCACTGCACCTGGCCTCGGAATGCTTTTGATGTGGAAATAGTGATAGCCTAGACGTGTAGGATTGCCATGAAGTTTTGATCAGCTACTGTTTGTTAGGCACATGGCGTATCATCAACAGGGGCTGGTGGGGCCAGCAATTAATATCTCCATCTCTTTTAGGAGTTTTCACAGTATACTTTTCTGGGGCTCTGTGTCCTCCCCTAGGCTCTGACTCTTTGAGGGCAGATATCCTATGGGATGATTCAAGTGGTCACTCACTCAAGACGTCTCTCCCTGGCTTCCAAGTGATTGGCTTTCCATTTAGGAATTAAACATTGAAGTCTTGTTAGGTTCTTTTAAAAATGGTTCCTGGCTGGGCGCGGTGGCTCACGCCTGTAATCCTAGCCCTTTGGGAGGCTGAGGTGGGTGGATCACCTGAGGTCAGGAGTTCAAGACCAGCCTGGCCATCATGGTGAAACCCCATCTTTAAAAAAAAAAAAAAATAGTTCCTGACTGCATATGAAACACACCGATCCAGTCTCCTTATAAAAAAAAGTATGCATTACAGCTAAGTCTAAGATCTATGAGCATCAAACCAATCCCAACCCTTTCAGAGGGTACCACAACTATCAGTTTGATGTGTTTGATGACTTATTTTTACCGAAGCTACTCAGTACTTGGGTACTTTTAATCTGAAGGCTCATGTCTTTCTTCTATTCTGGAAAAATCCTCAGATCTTTTTCTTAAAGTATTTGCCATCCACCCCATTCTCAACTCCTGGACTGTGTGTTAGATGCTCTCAGAATGGCCTCCCTGTTTCTTATTTTCTCTCTCTTTTTCTTTTCCTTCCTCCTTTCCTTCTGAGTCAATTTCTTAGTACTACATTTTTCCCTGCAATTTTATTATTATTATTTTACTTTTTTTCTGAGACGGAGTTCCACTCTTGTCGCCCAGGCTGGAGTACAATAGCACGATCTTGGCTTATTGCAACCTCTGCCTCACGAGTTCAAGTGATTCTCCTGCCTCAGCCTCCCGAGTAGCTGGGATTACAGGTACCCACCACCATACCTGGCTGATTTTTTTATTTTTGGTGGAGATGGGGTTTCACCATGTTGGCCAGGTTAGTCTCGAACTCCTGACCTCACATGATCTGACGGCCTTGGCCTCCCAAAGTGCTGGGATTACATTCGTGAGCCATCACGCCTGGCCACAATTTAATTACATTCTAGTAAAGCAAGAAATAATGTTTTAGAGCCTAGTGATACTTCATTTAGTCTAATATCTCATACCAACCTTGAAAAGCACAAGATATCAATTTTGGTTTTTTGGGTTTTTTTGAGCAGAGTTTTGCTCTCGTTGCCCAGGCTGGAGTGTAGTGGTACAGTCTTGGCTCACTGCAACCTCTGCTTCCTAGGTTCAAGAGATTCTCCTGCCTCAGCCTCCCTAGTAGCTGAGATTACAGGCATGCGCCATCATGCCTAGCTAATTTTGTATTTTTAGTAAATATGGGGTTTCACCATATTGGCCAGGCTGGTCTCAAACTCCTGACCTAAGGTGATCCACCCACCTCAGCTTGCCAAAGTGCTAGGATTACAGGCATGAGCCACCGCGCCCAGCCGATATCAATATTAAAATGTAGCATATAGAAAGTTTAATAAAGAATAAAATGTGGAGAGTAAAACGTAGTTGTAATCCTATTAAAGGCCTTGTCCATTTTCTTTTTTTGTCTGCCAAGAATAAGCAGAGTCTTGTCCATGGTGAAAGACTGACAGTGAATTAAAATTTTAAAAGTATTAGGAGGTGGAACAAATTTTCAAAAGCAGTTAATAAAATTAGCCATATGAATAGTCATTTGATTTAGCACAATAATGTTAGAGTGAAATGTGTAATTTTGCACATAGCCGAGTGACTCCTCAATCTCTGATACACAGCTGGTACCAGGGAGCTGGTCCACAGCTCTCTAGCCCATCCCACCCCAAGTCTGACCATCATAAATGCACATCCTCCTTGCCTCACTCAGGAATCCAAGTCTCATAATGATTACAGAATGGCTGTTCAGATTATACTCAATAGCCCTGAGATGGGAGAGCCTGAAAGCTAGCCAGTATCAACGCCTTTCACCAGGAATAAAGAACTTGATTATTCACTAGCAAACTAACTTACTTTCCAATATCTCCTTAACCTGGGACCCTAACTACGAGTAGTCTTTTTATTGCTATTCTTGTTTACTAATTATGACTGCAAGAGATATTTTATTCAAGATATGCTCAATGTATTTCTACTTCCTAATGACAAAGAAGGCTTGATGTACACAGTGCCATGGATTATCTTTTGTTCCTTTTACTGTGCTCTGATTTGTTACCCATTAAGGCATATTTGGGCAGAAAGAAAAAACTGGGAAGTGGATTGCAACACACACATTTATTTTTTTCTTTTTTTTTTTTTTTTGAGACAGAATCTCACTCCTTCACCAGGCGCCAGGCTGGAGTGCAGTGGCGTAATCTCAGCTCACTGCAACCTCTGCCTCCTGGGTTCAAGTGATTCTCCTGCCTTAGCCTCCTGAGTAGCTGGGATTACAAGTGCCTGCCACCTCACCCAGCTAGTTTTTGTATTTTTAGTAGAGACAAGATTTTGCCATGTTGGCTAGGCTGGTCTCGAACTCCTGACCTCATGATCCACCTGCTTCATCTTCCTAAAGTGCTGGAATCACAGGCGTGAGCCACCGTGCCCAGCTGTAACACCCCATTTCTTAAAAAAATACAAACATTGGCTGGGCACGGTGGTTCACGCCTGTAATCCTAGCACTTTGGGAGGCTAAGGTGGGTGGATCACCTGAGGTCAGGAGTTCAAGACCAGCCTGGCCATCATGGTGAAACCTCATATTAAAAAAATAAAAATAAAAAAAAAATACAAACATTAGCCAAGCGTGGTGGCACACACCTGCAGTCCCAGCTACTTAGGAGGCTGAGGTGAGAAGATCACCTGACCCTAGAAAGTCGTGGTCGTAGCAAGCCGAAATTGTGCCACTGTCTCCAGCCCAGGCGACAGTGAAATCTTTCTTAAAAATAAAAAAGAAAGAAGAAAAAATTCAAGCAACTTTGGTGCTTATTCAAGCACTCATATCATAGTGTCAAATTCTAGCATAAATTATAACACTCAAAACATATGAACTTAAAAAGAAAAATAAAAGCAAGCCATTTAAAAATCAGAGTTTTGGCCAGGCATGGTGGCTTATCCCTATAATTCCAGCACTTCCAGAGGTCAAGGTGAGAGGATTGATTGAGTCGGGAGTTCAAGACCAACCTGGGCAACATAGGGAGATTCCATCTCTACAAATAAATTTAAAAAATTAATCAGGCATGATGGCACACACCTGTAATTCCAGCTACTTGGGAGGCTGAGGTGGGAGGATCCCATGAGCCCAAGAGTTAGAGACTGCAGTGAGCTATGATCGCACCACTGCACTTCAGCCTGGATGACAGAGCAAGACCCTGTCTCAAAAAATGAAATAAAACACAAAAACCAAATAAAACAAAAATCATATTTTTCCAAATGTCACTTAATTTTTTTTGTTTTTGTTTTTTTAAGATGGAGTTTTGCTCTGTTACCCAGGCTGGAGTGCGGTGGTGCAATCTCAGCTCACTGCAACCTCTACCAGCTTGGTTCAAGTGATTTTTGTGCCTCAGTCTCCCCAATAGCTGGGATTACAGGTGCATGCCACCATGCCTGGCTAATTTTTGTATTTTTAGTAGAGATGGGGTTTCACCATGTTGGCCAGTCTGGTCTCAAACTCCTGGCCTCAAGCAATCCTCTCACTTTGGCCTCCCAAAGTGCTGGGATTACAGGCATGAGCCACTGTGCCAGGTCTGGGTTGTTTTTGAAACATAAACTGATGGTACGTTCACCAAAAACATACATTCAGTGTACCTGGGCAATTTGTGTACAAGTTTTTATTTTAAAGGCAATTGTGAATTAATATTCTGTAATATCCAATCTGCAACTTAGGTTGTTTTAATTTAGAATTGCAAGGCCAGGCTTGGTAGCTCACACCTCTAATTCCAGCACTTTGGGAGGCCAAGGTGGGCCAATCACCGGAGATCAGGCTGGTTCAAGACCAGCCTGGCCAACACCGTGAAAGCCCATTTCTCCTAAAAATACAAAAAAAATTAGCTGGGTGTGGTGGCATGCATCTGTAGACCCAGCTACTTGGGAGGCTGAGACAGGAGAATTGCTTGAACTCAGGAGGCAGAGGTTGCAGTGAGCCGAGATCAAGCCATTGCACTCCAGCCTGAGTGACAGAGCAAGATGTCTCCAAAAAAAAAAAAAAAAAAAAAAAACCACACAACAATAGGATTGCATTTTATAAATATAGAGCAACACAAATTGTGTCCTAGAGTAAGAAATGAGTTTTTTTGGCATTATTTTATTTTTTTAGTTTTTTTTTTTATACACCTGACCTGAGGTGATCCACCTGCCTCAGCCTCCCAAAGTGCTGGGATTACAGGTGTGAGCCACCACGCCTGGCCTGCTCTTTTATTGTTCACAGTAAAATTCGTTTTGGCTGGGCATGGTGTCTCATGCCCATAATCCTAGTACTTTGGGAGGCCAAGGTGGAAGGATTGCTTGAGCCCAGGAGTTTGAGAACAGCCTGGACATTATACTGGGATCCTATCTCCACAAAAAAACCCAAAACTTAGCCAGGCATAATGGCACACACCTGTAGTCCCAGTTATTTGGGAGGTTGAGGCCAGAGGATTACCCTAGCCCAGGGAGACTGAGGCTGCAGTGAGCTGTGATCATGCCATTGCACTCTAGCCTGGGTGACAGAATGAGACAGTATCTAAAAAAAAAAAAAACCCAAATTTTTAAGTAGGGTATAATGAGCTGTTTAGACCTTCTAAATTAATTGCTCACTCACAGGATATAACTAAGTAACCACATTAGACTATTTTAAAAGCAAAATCTTTTTTTTTTTTTTAAGACAGAGTCTTGCTCAGTTGCCCATGCTGGAGTGCAGTGTTGCGATCTCAGCTCACTGCAACCTCTGCCTTTTAGTTTTAAGCAATTCTCCTGCCTCAGCCTCCCAAGTAGCTGAAATTATAAGCAGCACCACCACACCCAGATAATTTTTTTTCTTTTTTTTGTATTTTTAGTAGAGACGCGGTTTCACCAGGTTGTCCTGGCTGGTCTTGAACCCCTGATCTCAGGCAATCTGCCTGCCTTGGTCTCAAAAAGTGCTGGAATTACAGGCATAAGCCACCGAGTCTGGCCTAAAAGCTAAATTTTTTTTTTTTTTGAGACAGAGTTTTGCTCTGTCGCCCAGGCTGGAGTGCAGTTGCACGATCTCGGCTTACCACAACCTCCACCTCCTGGGTTCAAGTGATTCTCCTGCCTCAGCCTCTTGAGTAGCTAGGACTACAGGCATGTGTCATCATGTCCAGCTAATTTTTGTATTTTTAGCAGAGGTGGGGTTTCACTATGTTGGCCAGGCTGGTCTCGCACTCCTGACCTCATGATCTGCCTGCCTCTGCCTCCCAAAGTGCTGGGATTACAGGCATGAGCCACTGCACCCAGATTAAAAGCTAAATCTTACTATTAGACTCTTTTGCACATCTTTTGGTTTCCAGATTAAAATCAGTAGAAATGAAATGGAAATATAATCTAAAAGAATTTCTGTCTGCTGGAGTCTTAGGCCCAGAATTTTCTGAATGGCAGGGAAAGAAGGTTCTGCTCATCTTACTAATTATTCCTTTTTCATCTTGAAGTAACTGCTGCTTTCTGGTTTATTTGTGCCACTTTCTTTTTCTTTGTAGGAAAGGGTCTAAATGGGGCTAGATCTTCTTGGTTTATGTTCAGGAGAATGTTTCTGACCTTCTTTTTTCTATTAATATTGCAGAACGGCTTTCCTTTGGGCTTCCCAAGCTTTTGGTCTCTTGGCAACAGACTTTCGGTCAGAGCACAGTTACCAATAGGCTGGGGAGGGTTGAAGTCAGCATGACACACACAGCACTGGGTGCTGGGATCCAGGGAATGGGAAGGCTGTGCTTAGTGGTCTTTGAAGGCAGGATGGGGTTGATGACTGTGTCTGTCAGGTAAACCTTGTCCAGCAGCCAAGCTGCTCTAGTAGGTGCACGGCTTTTCAGCTGCATCACACTGTGGAGCATCCCATGGACAATGGAAGTCTTTTTTTTTTTTTTTTTGAGACAGAGTTTCACTCTTGTTGCCCAGGCTGGAGTGCAATGCCGCGATCTTGGCTCACTGCAACCTCCATCTTCCAGGTTCAAGCCGTTCTCCTGCCTCAGCCTCCCGAGTAGCTGGGATTACAGGCATGTGCCACCACACCCGGCTAATTTTTTGTGTTTTTAGTAGAGACGGGGTTTCTCCATGTTGTCAGGCTGGTCTCGATTTCCTGAACTCAGGTGATCCACCCACCTCGGCCTCCCAAAGTGCTGGGATTATAGGCATGAGCCACCACGACCGGCTTCTTCTTCTTCTTCTTTTTTTTTTTTTTTTTTTTGAGACAGGGTCTCTGTTAACCAGGCTGGAGTGCAGTGGTGCAATCACAGCTCATTGCAGCCTTGACTTCCTGCTTCGGCCTCCTGAGCAGGATCCTCCTGCTTCCTCCTGGGACTACAAGCACGCAACACCAAGCCTGGGTAATTTTTAATTTTTTTGTAGAGATGGGGTCTCGCTATGTTGCCCAGATTGGTCTCCAATTCCGGGGCTCAAACGATCCGCCCACCTCAGCCTCCCAAAGTTGCTGATATTACAGGAATGAGCCACCACAACTGCCCAACAGTGAACATCTCGATTGAAGGCTGACTTCTAGTTTCTTCAGCCTTGGTCTTGGAGCAGTAGTCTGCTGGAGAGATGGTTTAGCTGGAGTGGGATGATGCTGGACAACAGAGTGCCGAAGCCTAGGGCCCCCAGGCTCACTGTGATCAGCAGCTGCTTGGAGACACCTGTGCTGGAGAGACTCAGGCCGCCTCCAGGCAGACCTGGAGGAGAGTTTGGACCTGCCTGGCCTGCTCACCCAGCTTTTTCCAAATCTTCACTTGCTAATTTGCATGCCTTTTTGGGGGGATGGGGAGGCAGAGTTGGTAAGTCTTTTAAGTCACTGTACGTTACTTACTTGTCATCTATAATCATGCTCCCTTCCCCATGTTTTAAAATCTTTTAACAGGGGTATAATTTTCTTAGAATGAAATCCTTGACTTATAAGTAAAGTTAGTTGAGTCTTGACAGAAGCACACACCTCTGTAACCCACACTGTTCTCAAGATAAAGACCATCTCCACTGCCCTGGGAAGGCCTCCCTGCCCTTCTCTGTTCATCTCCCACATCCCCATCCCAGGACAATAAGCCACAGGAAGAGCTTGGTGTCCTGATTTTGTCTTTTTTCATTTTCTTTCTTTCTTTTTTTTTTGAGACAGAGTCTCACTCTGTCGCCCAGGCTGGAGGGCACTGGCATGATTTCGGCTCACTGCAACCTCCATCTCCTGGGTTCAAGCAATTGATTCTGGTGCCTCAGCCTCCTGACTAGCTGGAATTACAGGCATGCAACACCACACCCAGAATTTTAGTAGAGACAAGGTTTTACCATGTTGCCCAGGCTAGTCTCAAACTCCTGACCTCAAGTGATCCACCCACCTCAGCCTCCCAAAGTACTGAGATTACAGGCATGAGCCACTGCACCCAGCCAATTTTTTTTCTTTTTTTTGAGATGGGGTTCCACTTAGTCATCTCTGGGGCCCAAGCGATCCTCCCACCTCAGCCTCCTGAAAAGCTAGGACCATAGGTGTCCACCACCACGCCCAGCTAATTTTTAAATTATTTGTAGAGATGAGGTCTTGCTATGTTGCCCAGGCTGGACTCAACAAACTCCTGGCCTCAAACAATCCTCCCACCTCAGCCTCCCAAAGTGCTTGGGATTGCAGCGTCAGCCATTGTGCCTGGCCACGTTATGATTTTTTTTTTTTTTTTTTGAGACAGAGTCTTGCTCTGTTGCCCAGGCTGGAGTGCAGCGGCACGATCTCGGCTCACTGGAACCTCGACCTCCCGGGTTCAAGCTATTCTCCTGCCTCAGCCTCCTTAAGTAGCCGGGATTACAGGTGCCTGCCACCACGCTTGGCTAATTTTTTTTTTTGTATTTTTAGTAGAGACAGCATTCTACCTTGTTGGCCAGGCCGGTCTCCAACTCCTGACCTCAGGTGATTGGCCCGCCTCGGCCTCCCAACATACGGAGATTACAGGTGTGAGCCACCATGCCTGGCCTGCGTTATGATTTTTAATTATTGTGTTATATTGTAAGCAATTGTTCATGGTAATACAAAGAAGGAAGCCATATTGACTGTCAAGTACTTTGTGACTATTATCTCACTTATTTCTCACAATAACCTTCTCAGGTATTATTATCCCACTTTTACAGATGAGGCAGCTGAGACCCAGAAAGGTGGAACTGCTTAGCTAGGTAGCATGGGTCTCATGTGGTGGGGATATCATTGAGAACCAAGCCTGTGCAACTCCCCAGTTCCTGTCCCACCCTGCCCACATGGCCTCAACAAAAACCCTTATGAGTGACAGTCTTTGAAATACCAGGATTCTGTGGAGGTGGGACAGAGGCAAGACTTGACCTAGAAGGTGTCAGAACTCTGGGTCTGTACACCCTTGGGACGGGCTTTGAGTTGATCGTAATGTGCTGGAGTCTGTGCACCTCAGCTCTGGAGTGCTGACTGCTTAATTTTCAGGTTGATGTCAAGCTGATAGCTTGAAATCAGCCACAGTGAAAGACTTCACACTAAGGAAATTGGCACGTGCTACAAACAAGAGCTGCCTTTGCACCCCAGAGAGCCGTTTGTTAAACACGTACCAGCACGCCACTGGGGTTATGCACCATGCTGACTATGGTTTTCTGAGCGGAATCATCCACAATCTGATAAGCCTTCCTACGTGGTTGAGTACAACGGCACAGGAGCCTAGGGTCTGATCTGAGTTTGGGAGCCCACTGAGCATGCAACTATGAGCATGGTGCTCTTACTCTGGAGTTTATTCAGGTTGGTTTTCTGCAATAAAAAGGACAGCCAAGGCACATGGAGTTAGGGTCCTGATAGCGTGTCTGACTCGGGCTTTCTGCTTCTTCCAGGCTATGGGGTGGAGTTAGAGAAGGGCAGGACCAGGCAAGTTTTAATAGTCTCTTAGCCATTAATAATGTAGAAAGCTGCCCAGAGAGACAGATCTTAATTTTTAGATTGGCAAGAGAAGCTGCTATTTAAAAGTTGCTGGTTGTTTCTCAGCCTAGAAGAACACAGAAAGTCACTTAGGGGCTGAGCTTTCCGGGCTACTTTGCTCCCAATCTCTCTCTCTCTCTCTCTCTGTGTGTGTGTGTGAAAGTATCCTTTGCACACTGACAGAAACTGCCTCTCCCAACGGGTGTTGATGAAAAGGAAAGACATTTGCATTCTTTTTTCTTTGAGACAGGATCTCACTCTTGCTCAGGCTGGAGTGCAGTGGTGGGACCTCTGATCACTGCAACCTCCACTTCTGGGGCTCAAGCGATCCTCCCATGTCAGCCTCCCTAGCAGCTGAGACTACAGGTACGTGCCACCACACTCTTTTTTGAGACTGGGTTTTGCTCTGTCACCCAAGCTGGAGTGCAGTGGCATGAATCTTGGCTCACTGCAACCTCCACCTCCCAGGTTCAAGCAATTCTCCTGTCTCAACCTCCCAAGTAGTTAGAACTATAGGCACGCGCCATCATGGCTGGCTAATTTTATTGAATTTTTAGCAGGGATTAAAATTGGCCATGTTGGCCAGGCTGGTCTTGAACTCGTGACTTCAGGTGACCTGTCCAACTCAACCTCCCAAAGTGCTGGGATTACAGGTGTGAGCCACTGTGCCCAGCCCTCTGGCTAATTTGTGTGTTTTTTGTAGAGATAAGGCCTCACCATGTTGGCCAAGCTGGTCTTTATTTTTTTTTCTTTTGAGATAGAGTCTTGCTCTGTCACCCAGGCTGGAGTGCAGTGGCAAGACCTTGGCTCACTGCAACCTCCGCCTCCTGGGTTTGAACAATTCTCCTGCCTCAGTCTCCCAAGTAGCTGGGACTATAGGCACGTGCCACCACGCCTGGCTAATTTTTTCTATTTTTACTAGAGACAGGGTATCACCGTCTTAGCCAGGATGGTCTTGACCTTGTGATCCGCCCGCCTTGGCCTCTCAAAGTGCTGGGCTAACAGATGTGAGCCACAGAGCCAGGCCCCCTCACCTTTTTTTTTTTTTTGAGATGGAGTCTTGCTTTGTCGCCAGGCTGAAGTGCAGTGGCATGATCTCAGCTCACTGCAACCTCTGCCTCCTGGGTTCAAGTGATTCTCCTGCCTCAGCCCCCTGAGTAGCTGGGACTACAGGTGCATGCCACCATGCCTGGCTAATTTTTGTAGTTTTAGTAGAGGTGGGGGTTTCACCATGTTGGCCAGGCTGGTCTTGAACTCCTGATCTCAGGTGATCCACCCGTCTCGGCCTCCCAAAGTGCTAGGCTTACAGCCACTGCACCCGGCCCCAGGCTAGTCTTGAGCTCCTGAGTGCAAGCGTTCTGCCTGTCTCAGCCTCCTGAAGTGCTGGGATTACAGGCTTGAGCCACGGCCCCTGGCCTGATGTACATTTTTAAGAAAGAGTGAATGCAGCCAGGCCCAAAGGCTGACGCCTGTAATCCCAGCACTTTGGGAGCTGAGGCGGGTGGATCATTTGAGGTTGAGAGTTTGAGACCAGCCTGGCCAACATGGTGAAACCCTGTCTCTACTAAAAATACAAAAATTAGCTGGGCATGGTGGTGGTCACCTGTAATCCCAGCTACTTGGGAGGCTGAGGCAGGAGAATCGCTTGAACCCGGGAGGCGGAGGTTGCAGTGAGCTGAGATCACACCATTGTATTCCAGCCTGGGCAAAAGAGAGAGACACTGTTGGAAAAAAAAAAAATGAGTGAATGCAAACTCTCCGGGATTTGTGTGCACTTGTTAGATTTCTGACTGAAGGCTTCATTTTTGGAGGAGTGGAGGGACCATGATGGTGAAAGGGGACCTCTAAAGGAGCAATTTATTCGGGACAGGAGCCCCTGCTTCAACTGTCTTCCTAATCTTCAGAGTTTGTTCAGTTTTCCTCCCCTCCCCACCCCGCACTGCCTGGCAAGGTCCATTTCTTTAGAAAATAACCCTCCCGTTGCTGTGCTATGTGGTGGAGGGTTGTTTGGGTGGAGCATTCAGTTAGATTTACAGCCCATTTATTACTTCAACTCTTTTTTATTTCTTTTCTTTTTTTTTTGAAATGGAGTCTTGCTCTGTAGCCAGGCTGGAGTGCAGTGGCACCATCTCGGCTCACTGCAACCTCCACCTCCCAGGTTCAGGTGATTCCCCTGCCTCAGCCTCTCGAGTAGCTGGGATTACAGGCATGTGCCACCACGCCTGGCTAATTTGTTTGTACTTTAGCAGAGATGGGGTTTCACCATGTTGGCCAGGATGGTCTCGATCTCCTGACCTTGTGATCCACCTGCCTCGGCCTCCCAAAGTGCTGAGATTACAGGCATGAGCCACCGCACCTGGTCATTACTTCAACTCTTTATCTCAATTCTCGTTTCCCAGTCAGAAACTTCTCTTGAATTCTACCAGTAAAGGAGACTCTCTCTTTTCCAACCTCCTCCCGCCGCCCTGCCCCCATTTTCTAATTTGCTGCTTTCTCCAATATGGTTCATTATTAACTCATTCCCACTTAGTTTTCATCACCCTGACATTTGTTAAAACCTCTAGTTCGGCTGGGTGAGCTAGCTCACACCTGTAATCACAGCATTTTAGGAGGCCTGGGTGGATGGATCACCTGAGGACCGAAGTTAAGAGACCAGCCTGACCAACATGGTGAAACCTCATCTCTACTAAAAATAAAACATTAAAAAAAAATTAGCCAGGCATGGTGGTGCAGGCCTGTAATCCCAGTGACTTGGGAGGCTGAGGCAGGAGAATCGCTTGAACCTGGGAGGCAGAGGTTGCAGTGAGCCAAGATCGTGCCATTGCACTCCAGCCTAAGTGACAAAAGCCAAACTCTGTTTAAAAAAACAAAACAAAACAAAACAAAAACACCTCTAGTTCACTGCTGAATGAATTGCCTCCTCTGCTTTTTTTAGGTGTAGGTATATCATTTCATTGAGATAGATCCCATTGTGCCACTTCTTTCTTTTCTTTTTCTTTCTTCTTCCTTCCTTCCTTCTTTCTTTCTTTCTTTCTTTCTTTCTTTCTTTCTTTCTTTCTTTCTTTCTTTCTTTCTTTCTTCTTTCTTTCTTTCTTTCTTTCTTTCTTCTTTCTCTTTCTTTCTTTCTTCTTTCTTTCTTTCTCGCTTGCTTGCAGTGGCACAATCTTGGCTTACTGCAAACTCTGCCTCCCAGGTTCAAGCAATTCTCCCACCTCAGCCTCCAGAGTAGCTGGGACCACAGGAGTACACAACCACACTTGGCTAATTTTTGCAATTTTTTTTTTTTTTTAAGAGATGGGGTTTCCACCATGTTGCCCAGGCTGGTCTAAAACTCCTGGGCTTAAGTCTGGTCTCAAACTTTTGGCCTCAAGCAATCTGCTTGCCTTGACCTCCCAAGGTGCTAGGATTACAGGTATGAGCCACTGTGCCCAGCCACAGTTCCGAATTCTGATTTACTCCCTTAGGTGTCTAATCAAAATCTGATTTATGGGTCACTTTTCTTACTACTACTTCTGATGACAATTTTACTGTGTATTTACTATGAGGCATTGTGTTCAGTGGTTCATAAACACAATTTTATTTCATTACCACAGCAACACCAGGAGGTAGATATTATTTCCATTTTATAGGTGAGTGTGTCTGCCTAGCCAGAGCCCTCCTTTTGAAACACAGCTCTTAAAACCCCACGTCCTTTCATAGCTTTCTTTCTCTTTCTTTCTTTGTTTCTTTCTTTTTCTTTGTTTCTTTCTTTTTCTTTCCTTTCCTCTTTTCTATTCTTTCTTTTCTCTTTTCTTTCTTTTATTTTTTTTAATTTTTTTTTAAGGCTAGTTAAGTGAAGCAGTGGGAGTGGAGAAGGAACAAAGAAATCTGTAACTGGTTGTGATCAATTAGTTGTAAACACCACTGCACTCGGACCAGCCTTCTTTTCTTTTCTTTTCTTCCTTTCTTTCTTTTTTTTTTAAAGATGGGGTTTCACCATGATGGCCAGGCTGGTCTTGAACTCCTGACCTCAGGTGATCCACCCACCTTGGCCTCCCAAAGTGCTAGGATTACAGGCGTGAGCCACCTCACCCGGCCTCTTTTCTTTTCTTTTCTTTGACAGAGTCTCATTCTGTTGCCAGGCTGGAGTGCAGTGGCACATTTAGGCTCACGGCAACCTCCGCCTCCTGGGTTCAAGTGATTCTCCTTGCCTCAGCCTCCTGAGTAGCTGGGATTACAGGCACGTACCACCATGCCTGGCTAATTTTTGTATTTTTAGTGGAGATGGGGTTTCGCCATGTTGGCCAGGCTGGCCTCAAGCTTCTGATCTCAAGTGATCTGCCCACCTTGGCCTCTGAAAGTGCTGGGATTAGAGGCATGAGCCACTGTGCCTGGCCCTTTCATAGCTTTTTGTTGCCCTCAGAATAAAAATCAAAGTAAAAATTCCTTGACTTGGTTTACAAGAGACTTATCGCCTGGCTCCTGCAGTTCTGAACCCACCTTGCACACTGTGGGCGCCAGCAGCACTGACGTTTTCTCGGTTCCTTTCAACATAGTGATCCTGTTCTTGCCCCTGGTTTTCTTCACCTGAGCACTCTCCTGTTCCCATCCCCAGCTCCCGTTCACCCTTCAGACCTCAGCCTCCGCATCACTCTCCTCTCCCCTCATCTTTCTATCCCAGCCCTGAATTAGAATGAGTTATCACAGCACTTATTCCATTTCACTGTTATTGCTGGTGAAACAAACATGGTAATTAAATATTTCTTCCATTTTTTCCCTTTACCCCTGGTAATAGAGTCTTTAATGACATCTAGATCAGATTCCATAACTTCCCAGTCCCTTTCAGATATTAAAGATGTGTCCGGTTTGACATATTACAACATTCTAAAGCAAGGACCAGCAAACTATGGCCTATGGGGAAATCTGCTCATTCTGATTTTGTACATAAGGTTTTATTGAAACAGTCACACCTCATTCATTCTATACGGTCTATGGCTGCTTCCACACTACATCATTAGAATTGAGTAACTGCTGGCTGTGCATGGTGGCTCATGCCTGTAATCCCAGCACTTTGGGAGGCCGAGGCAGGCAGATCACTTGAACTCAGGATTTAAAGACCAGCCTGGCCAACATGGTGAAACCCCATCTCTACTAAAAATACAAAAATTAGCCGGGCATGGTGGTGGGTGCCTGTAATCCCAGCTGCTCAGGAGGCTGAGGCAAGAGAATGGCTTGAACCCAGGAGGCAGAGGTTGCTGTGAGCTGAGATTGTGCTATTGCACTCCAGCCTGAGCAACAAGAGCAAAACTTCATGTCCAAAAAAAAAAGAAGCCAAAGAGAAAGGTACCTGGGTTCAACTGAAGCGCCAGCCTGTTCCACCCAGAGAATTGCACTTTTTGAGAACCAGTGGGAAGGAGCCTGAGCTGCTGGAACCTATTCCTTATGAATTCATGTCACAGTAGGTGTTAAAAAAATAAAAGGCCTTTGGACTGTTAGAAAGAAAAAAAAGGAAATGAAAACAGAGTTTGGTAAATAGTGAGAAATGCTATTATAATACCAAATAAAATTCAGCCCAAATGTCTGATCCCAGAAGTTTATGGTTTGCAAGCTTAACAATTTTGCTGTGAAACAAACGTCATGTAAATGCAGCACTTGGCATTTGTATATATTTCTTTTGTTTGTTTTCCTTAGTCACAATTTTAAGTATCTATTTCTTTACATAGATTGCTTCCCTTTCCTTTTCCAAGGGCACCAAACTGGTAACAATATACTTCCAGTACAACAGAATGGTAAGTACAAAGAGAAGGGAAAGCAGAGGGGCTTTTTTTTTTTTTTTGGACAAGGTCTCCTTCTGTCACCCAGGCTGGAGTACAGTGGTGCGTGCACGGCTCACTGCAGCCTTGACCTCCAGGGTTCAAGCTATCCTCCCACCTCAGCTCCTAAGTAGCTGGGATTGCAAGCACGTGCCTCCATGCTTGGCTAATTTTTTAAAAAAATTTAGTAGATAGAGGGTCTCACTGTGTTCTCCAGGCTGGTCTCAAACTCCTGGGCTCAAGCAATCCGCTGCACAAGGGGCTTTTTTTTTTTTTCCATCCAGCCCAAAATAACAACAAGGGGCTTTAAGAGCAGAAGGTAGCCAACATTTCCAGTTTCACACCCATCCCTTCTCAATAACCCTGTGACTCAGTGAGGACAGATTTTATTTTAATTAATTAATTATTTATTTATTTTTGAGACAGAGTTTGCTCTGTCACCAGGCTGGAGTTCGATGGTGCCATCTCAGCTCATTGCAACTTTTGCCTCCTGGGTTCAAGCGACTCTTGTGCCTCAGCCTCCCAAGTAGCTGGGATTAAAGGCATGTGACACCACACCCAGATAATTTTTGTACTTTTAGTAGAGACAGGGTTTTACTATGTTGGCCAGGATGGTCTCGATCTCCTGACCTTGTGATCTGCCCACCTTGGCCTCCCAAAGTGCTGGGATTACAGGCGTGAGCCACTGTGCTGGGCCGGACAGATTTTATTATCTCCGTTTTACAAACATAAGGTGGAAACTCCTGAGGTGAAGTGACTTGCTCAAGGTTGTCCCACAGCAGGTGGGTGGCAGAGTCAGGACCAAGGCTCCTGTCTCCTGAGGCTTGTCTAGGGTGCATCCCGCCACTCCACCCTCCCCCTGCTCCTCAAACCCAGTCCAGGTCTACACTAGTTCAGTCCAAGTCTATGAAGTCCCTCTGCTGATGAATACAATAGCCAGGAGCTGGCCCTGCCAGAGAAGACAGAGAGAAATGTGATCCTAGGTTAGGCACTAAATCTCAGAATCTTAGAATCCCTGGAATACCAAAAATGGCAAGGCCAGCCAGGGGTGGTGGCTCACGCCTGTAATTTCAGCACTCTGGGAGGCCAAGGTGGGAGGACAGCTTGAGCCCAGGAGTTTGAGACCAGCCTTTGCAACATGACGAAACCCTGTCTCTACAAAAAAATACAAAAAGGAACATAGTCTCTGGGGCGAAACTGCTGCCCCTGCCAGTCCCGATTCAATCACTTACTAGCTCTGTAACCCCAATCTAACCGCTTCACCTCTTTGGGTCTCTTTTCTCAACTGGAAAATGGGGATAATACAACCTATATTGCACAGCTTTTGTAAGAATTTAGAATAACATTTGTATATCAAATTGCTTTTAGTGGTTATTACCAAGCAGGATTATGGGGGAAACTCATGTTTCATAACTTCTATAATCATAACTATTTTATATAGTAATCATGTATTATTTTTCAATTAGAAAAATATGCATAGATAGGCCACATGCAGTGGCTCTCGCCTGTAATCTTAGCACTTTCAGAGGCCAAGGTGGGCAGATCACTTGAGGTCAGGAGTTCGAGACCAGCCTGGCCAACATGGCAAAACCCAGTCTCTACTAAAAATACAAAAATTAGCAGGGTGTGGTGGCAGGTGCCTGTAATCCCAGATACTTGGGAGGCTGAGGCAGGAGAATCACTTGAACCTAGAAGGCAATGGTTGCAGTGAGATCATGCCATTGCACTCCATCCTGGGAGACAGAGTGAGACTCTGTCTAAAAAGAAAAGAAAAGAAAAGAAAAAAGAATAATATGCATAGATGAGGACATAATATATAAATGCCAAGAGCATGTAGTGAGCACTCAATTCACTTGTTTGTGTATGTTTTTTTCTTTTCTCTCTCTCTTTTTTTTTTTTTTTTGAGACAGAGTCTTGCTCTGTCACGAAGGCTGGAGTGCAGTGGTGAGATCTCAGCTCACTACAATCTCCACCTCCAGAGTTCAAACTATTCTTCTGCCTCAGCCTCCTGAGTAGCTGGGATTACAGGCATCCGCTACCACGCCCCGCCCAGCTAGTTCTTTTTGTATTTTTAGTGGAGACAGGGTTTTACCATGTAGGCCAGGCTGGTCTCCAACTCTGACCTCAGGTGATCCGCCCAGCTTGGCCTCCCAAAGTGTTGGGATTACAGGCATGAGCCACTGCGCCTGGCCCCTTTTTTTTCTTTCTTCTTCTTTTTTTTTTTTTTTGTATTTTTAGTAGAGACAGGGTTTTGCCATGTTGGCCAGGCTGGTCTCAGACTCCTGGCCTCAAGTGGTCCACCCACCTTGGCCTCCCAAAATTCTGGGATTACAGGTGTGAGCCACCTTGCCTAGCTTGTTCATGTATGTTTCTCTCTCTCTCTCTTTTTTTTTTGAGACAGAGTTTTACTCTTGTTGCCCAGGCTAGAGTGCAGTGATACGATCTTGGCTCACTGCAACCTCCACCTCCCAGGTTCAAGTGATTCTCTTGCCTCAGCCTCCCAATTAGCTGGGATAACAGGCGCCTGCCACCACGCCCTTCTAATTTTTTGTATTTTTAGTAGCAACGGAGTTTTGCCATGTTGGCCAGGCTGATCTCTAACTCCTGACCTCAGGTAATCCACCCATCTCAGCCTCCCAAAGTGCTGGGATTACAGGCATGAGCCACCGTGCCTGGCCAATGTATGTTTCTATCCACTATTTATGGAGCATCTATTGGCTACCAGGCCTTGGCTACAGGAACTGCTGTTTGGGATCAGAATCCTGAAGAAGTTCCCAATGCGATTCACTGGGTGGGGTGGGGTGGGAAGAATCTTCTGTATGCTATGGTAGGAACAGTGGGCTGTGTGCAGGTGACAGGCCAGGCCTGGAGTGTGAGCCTCTAATTCCCCATTAAGTGTGATGGAAGAGGCTGACCGAGGTGGCTCACGCCTGTAATCCCAGCGCTTTAGGAAACCAAGGCAGGTGGACTGCCTGAGCTGAGGAGTTCTAGACCAGCCTGGGCAACATGGCAAAACCTCATCTCTACACAAAATATAAAAATTCGTCAGGTGTGGTGACTCCTGCCCGTGGTCCCAGCTATCTGTGGGTCTGAGGTAGGAGGATCACTTACCCTGGAGGTCCAGGCTACGGTGAACTGTGGTCGCACCACAGCACTCCAGTCTGGACATCAAAGTGAGACCCTGTCTCAAAAAAAAAAAAAAAATGAAAAAGAGGTATGATGGAAACACTGAAAGAAGCAGGATCTCAGAACAAAGGTTAGGTTTTTGTTTTTTGTTTTTTTGAGACACAATCTCAGGCTATTGCCAAGGCTGGAGGGCAACGACATGTTCACAGCTCACTGCAGTCTCAAACTCCTGGCCTTAAGTGATCCTCCCACCCCAGCCTCCCAAAGTGCTAGGATTACACCACACTTGTCCCAGTCAGAATTCTGAAGCAGCCACACTCCTGGCCTTGGCTACACAAACATGGTGGAACCCTTATAGGCTTAAAAAAATTGTACCAGGCTGGGTGTGGTGGCTCACGCCTGTAATTCCAACAATTTGGGAGGCCGAGGGGGGTGGATCACCTGAGGTCAGAAGTTCGAGACCAGCCTGGCCAGCATGGGGAAACCCCATCTCTACTAAAAATACAAAAATTAGCCAGGCATGGTGGCAGGCGCCTGTAATCCCAGCTACTTGGGAAGCTGAGGAAGGAGAATCACTTAAACCTGGGAGGCAGAGGTTGCAGTGAGCCAAGATGCACCACTGCACTCCAGCCTGGGCGACAAGAGCAAGACTCTGTCTCAAAAAAACCAAGTTGTGCAACAACAGATGTGGGGTGAGAGGGAACTTCCATCTTTGATCTTTTTAAATTTTTTCTTTCTTTCCAGAGACTGGGTCTTTCTCTGACCCTAAGCTGAACTCAGTGACTGGCCTCAAGCGATCCTCCCACCTCAGACTCTGGAGTAGTCTGGGATTACAGGTGCATACCACCCTGCCTAGCTACTTTTTCGATTTTTTTCTGAACTATTTACACTAAGCACATATTAGAATTGTAAGATTAAAAATAAGGAAGAAGTCTAGGTGCGGTGGTTTATGCCTATAATCCCAGCACTTTGGGAGTCGAGGTGGGCGGATCACCTGAGGTCAGGCGTTCAAGATTAGCCTGGCTAACATGGCAAAACCCCATCTCTACTAAAAATACAAAAATTAGCCAGGCTTAGTGGCACAGCTACTCAGGAGGCTGAGGCAGGAGAATCACTTGACCTGGGAGGCAGAGGTTGCAGTGAGCAGAGATTATGCCACTGCACTCCAGCTTGGTCGACAGAGCAAGACTCCATCTCAAAAAATAAAGAAAGAAAAATAAGAAAGAAAAAATAAAACATAAAAACCAAGGAGAAAAACTCAGCAGATTTCCTAAATCCCCAGAGGCTAATTTTATTTTCCTCTTCTTTTCTTCCCTTCTTTTTTCCCAGTGTTCTTTTCTTCTTCTTCTTTTATTTTTTAATCCAGTACAAGTTTTTTTAAGCATATAGGATTTCTGCCATGTTCGTGCAGCCAGGACCAGGAATGCGACTGCTTTAGAAGTCTAATGGGGCCAGGTGTGGTGTAATCCTAGCACTTTGGGAGGCGGGGTGGGAGGATCACTTGTACCCAGGAGTTTGAGGCTGCAGTCAGCTATGAACATGCCACTGAACTCCAGCTTGGGTGACAGAGTGAGACCCTTTAATAGTAATAATACTAAAGAATTCTGAATAGATAAGACAGTTGATGATGATGATGTTGGACTTGTGTTTACTGGGAGTGCTAAGTCCCAGGCTCTGTTCAGAGCACTTTACATGCATTATCTCATTTAATTCAAAGAGATTCTCTGAGACAGGTACAGGTAAGCATGCACTCCTCATAGGGGCAGTAGAGCCTAGTGGTGCCCGGTTGCCTGGTTTCAAATTTCAGCTATACATACATGAGCTATGTGACCTTAGTAACTTTTTTTTTTTTTTTTTTTTGGGAAACAGGGTCTCACTCTCACTGGGGCTGGAGGGCAGTGGCACCGTCATGGCTCACTGCAGCCTCTACCTCCTGGGCTCGAGTGATCCTTATCCTCCGCTCAGCCTCCCAAGTAGCTGGGGCCACAGGCTTGTGCAACACGCCCAGCTAATTTTTGTACTTTTTGTAGAGGTGGAGGTCTCACCATGTTGCCCAAGCTGATCTCAAACTCCTGGGCTGAAGCGATCCTCCAGCCTCTGCCTCCCAAAGTGCTGGGATTACAGGCATGAGCCACGGCACTGGGCCCAGTAATGTTCTTACCCTCTCTGTGCCTTAGGTTTCTTGGTAAAACAAAGATGATAATAACACCTCCCTCGTAGGGTCGTGGCCCAGATGCAACGAATGAATATGTACCAAGCATGCGATGTGCCTGGCATGATTTTACAGATGACGACATGGAGGTGATCCAGCCTAGATTCAACCCGCATTCACTGGCCTGGTTCCTGAGCATGAGCGGTCAGTGCCTGCTCAGTCCTTCCAGGCAGCCCTGTCTCGGGGCCAGCCTGTCCCTGGGACTCTGAGGCAGTATAGGGAGGTAGAGCTGGGGGAAGTTCACTTCTTGATCCTTCCTTTGTTTCTTCAGCTGTGAGCACAGCAGTGGTTTTCATAATTAAACAGTAGACAGCCTTAGGAGAACTAGGAGCAAACCCTTCCCACTCTAAAACCCTCAGAATTGCTATGCTGGTTTTAAAACGAATGTGTGCAACTCCCTGGGAAGGTCTCAGGGTCATGTGTTTTGTGGGAGAATCATTTCCTGCTTGGCCTGAGGGAAGAGCCGCTTCTTCCTGCTGAGATTCAGGCCAGTGGTGGCAAGCCTGCACAGACGCCACAGCCCATCCCTGACCCTCCCGCCCGCACCTGGGACTCTGTCGGGGGTGGTCAGGTAGATGAAGGGAAAGAAGGCTCTGTTCAGAAAGCTGCTGTGCAAATCACTTGTTTTTCTTTTAATGTGTGTGTGTGTGTGTGTGTGTGTGTGTGTGTGTTGTTTCTTTGTTTTCCTTACAGGGTCTCACTCTGTTGCCTAGGCAGGAGTGCAGCTGCGCGATTTCGGCTCACTGCAACCTCTGCCCTCCGGGTTCAAGCGATTATCCTGCCTCAGCCTCCAGAGTAGCTGGGACTACAGGTGCACACTAGTTTTTGTATTTTTAGTAGAAATGGGGTTTCATCACCTTGACCAGACTGATCTCAAACTCCTATCCTCCCGCCTCTTCTGCCTTTTTTTTTTTTTATTTTGAGACAGAGTCTTGCTCTGTCTCCCAGGTTGAAATGCAGTGGCCCTATCTCAGCTGACTGCAACCTCCATCTCCCGAAGTTCAAGCGATTCTTCTGCCTCAACCTCCTGAGTAACTGGGACTACAGGCACGCGCCACCGTGCCTGGATAATTTTTGTAGTAGAGATGGGGTTACAGGCGCCCACCAGGATGCCCGCCTAATTTTTGTATTTTTAGTAGAGATGAGTTTCACCATGTTGGCTAGGCTGGTCTCAAACTCCTGACCTCAGGTGAGATCCGCCTGCCTTGGCCTCCCAAAGTGCTGGGATTACAGGCGTGAGCCACCAGTCCCCTCCAGGAAAGTTTTAAAAGATGCTTATAGAAAAAGGACAAAAACTCTTTCTTTCTTTCTTTCTTTCTTTCTTTCTTTCTTTCTTTCTTTCTTTCTTTCTTTGTTTTCTTTTTTCTGAGACAGGTTCTCCCTCTGTCTCCCTAGCTGGAGTGCAGTGGCCTGGTCTCAGCTCACTGCAGCCTGGACTTCCCAGGTGCAAGCAATGTCCCCACCTCAGCCCCCTAAGTAGTAATACATTTCAGACTACAGGCGCCCACCACCTCGCCCGGCTAATTTTAGAATCATTTCTTTTTAAGAAAACTGAGGTCGGCTGGGCACGGTGGCTCATGTCTGTAATCCTTGCACTTTGGGAGGCCAAGGTGGGTGGATCACCTGAGGTCAGGAGTTCAAGACCAGCCTGGCCAACATGATTAAACCCCGTCTCTACTAAAAATATATATTAAAAAAAAAAATTAGCCAGGCATGGTGATGGGCGCCTATAATCCCAGCTACTCAGGCAGCTGAGGCAGGAGAATCGCTTGAACCTGGGAGGCAGAGGTTGCAGTGAGGTGAGATCTCGCCACTGCACTCCAGCCTGGGCAACAAGAGTGAAACACTGTCTCAAAAAAAAAGAAAAAAAGAAAATTGAGGTCTAAGAGGGAATGTGAGACAAAGATGGTCACTCCTCATCTGCACACTCCCCACTCCTGAAGCCCCTCACTGGCAGAGGGTGAGCTCCCAGGCCTGAGGGTGGAGCCGGCCCTGGGAGTAACAGAGCAGAGGGTACTGGGCCAGTGGCCCTGTTCCTATTCCTACCCAGAGGCCTTTGCACGCCCTGACCTCTTCTGGACCAGGGCTTCTCCCCAGGGCAGGGGAAGAGGCCTCCTCCCTCCCCCTTCCTCCACTCTCCACCTAACCTCCTTCTTCCTACTTATCATTTTGGAGAGTGATTTAATTCCTGGGGTTTCCGTGTGTGCTGAATCTGTGCGTGTGTTGGAAGAAAGGAGCCTGGCTTCTACCCAGCTGAAAAGAAAGACTAATCAACCACAAAAACCAACACACACACACAAAGACAACTTGGAAGGCAATATTTATTCTGATTTTGCTTTTGCTTTAATACATAATATGTATACATGCTCCAGTCAACACATTTGGGAACACAAAATGAGGTTATTATGACCCCAGAAGCTAGCTAACCTTTGCTGAAGAATTTTTTTTTTAAGACAAAGTCTCACTCTGTCATCAGGCTGGAGTGCGGTGGTGCGATCTCGGCTCATTGCAATCTCCTCCTCCCGGGTTCAAGTGATTCTCCTGCCTCAGCCTCCTGAGTGGCTGGGACTACAGGTGCATGCCACTACGCCCAGCTAATTTCTGTATTTTTAGTAGAGATGAGGTTTCACCATGTTGGCCAGGATGGTCTTAATTTCTTGACCTCGTGATCCACCTGCCTCGGCCTCCCAAAATGCTGGGATTACAGGCATAAGTCACCTCGCCAGGCCTCCTTTCCTGACAATTTGTGTCTTCTCTTTGGGTTTTAGGACATCTGTGATGTTGGGGCTTTCTGTACCACTCTGGCTGGAGGAGAGACCCCATCTGTCACCTCACATCTTCAGTCTCTGTATACCCAGAGTAGGTATACTCTGGGATTTAGAGGGTGTAGTCAAGGGGGAAGTCTTGAGAGGTTTAACCCAGAGGGGTGGCCAGTGCAGACTGGACAGGGATAGTGAATTTGTCCCTCAGCTGCTGTGGGAATGGACTTCGTAAACAATGAGTTGACCAGAGAGTAGGGCTTCATCCTATTGTCCAGAGAGGCCACCTTCATTCAGCAGAAAGGTCCCCAAGAGACAGAGCATAGTTCCCTGATTTCCTTCATACTTTTTCTCTTTTTCCTTTATTTTCCAAGACAGGGTCTTGCTCTGGTCACCCAGGCTAGGGTATAGTGATATGATCATGGCTCATTGCAGCCTCAGTCTCCCAGGCTCAAGCAATCCTCCTGCCTTAGCCTCTCAAGTAGCTGGCACTACAGGTATGTGCCACTACATCTGGCTTTTTTTTTTTTTTTGAGATAGAGACTTGGTCTATTGCCAGGCTGGAGTGCAGTGGCCCGATCTCAGCTCACTGCAATCTCCAAGTCCCAGGTTCAAGCAAATCTCCTGCCTCAGCCTCCTGAGTCACTGGGCTACAGGCACATGCCACCATGCCAAGCTAATTTTTGTATTTTTAGTAGAGACAGGATTTCACCACGTTGGCCAGGATGGTTTCAACCTCTTGAACTTGTGATCCACCCATCTCAGCCTCCAAAAGTACCGGGAGTACAGGCATGAGCCACCACGCCTGGCCACATCTGGCTAACTTTGAAAAATTATCTACATAAGCAGAATATGTACGGATGTCTTAAAAAAATTATCTGTAGATTCAGATTCAGGGGTCTCCCTGTGTTTCCCAGACTGGTCTCAAACTCCTAGGCTCAAGTGATCTGCTCACCTTGCCTCCTGAAGTGTTGGAATTACAGGTGTGAGTCACCAGTTCTGGACTTCATACTTTTTTGTTGTTGTTGTTGAGACAGAATCTCATTCTGTCGCCCAGGCTGGAGTGCAGTGGCGCAATCTCGGCTCACGGCAACCTCTGCCTCCTCGGTTCAAGCTATTCTCCTGTCTCAGCCTCCTGAATAGCTGGGATTACAGGTGCCTGCCACCATACCCGGCTAATTTTTGTATTTTTAGTAGAGACTGGGTTTCACCACATTGGCCAGAATGGTCTCTGTCTCTTAACCTCATAACCGCCCACTTTGACCTCCCAAAGTGCTGGGATTACAGCCATGAGCCACTGCACCTGGCCTTTACATTTTAAAATGTATTCATTCACTCACTCATTAAACATTAACTGCTCCCCACCCTGGGCAGGCTCTGGGGCCTCTCAGGTGGGGAAGTTGCCAACTGGGCCCTCCAACAGTCTGCTTCTGACCTGGGGAAGTAAGATACAATAAATGTGCCCAAGGAATGCAGGGGAAGGGAGGAGGGAAAGGGGAGAGAAGGAAAAGCGTGTAGCAAGATCCCCCATAAGTGTGGGCCATTTGTAAAAGAATATTACATATTATAACAGAATTTTTATTCAGAAAATGCAAAACAAAACTCTACCTTTGTTCTTAATGCAGGCTATGGAGAGTAAATTATGAGAAAATCTTGACCCTTGGAGGTTATCATGGATCCCTTCAGCTAAACCAGTGGGGAGGACAGGAGTGGGGCAGGCCTTGCTGCTCTCCAGAGGCGTCTCAGTAGAACATGACCTATTTCTGTTTACCAGAATGGGCAGGGCAGGGGTGTGGGACTGGGAAGAGGACATTCCTGATTAGAGAGCCAAGAATCTGGGCCCTGAGACTCAAAGGGAGAGGTTGGCAAATTCAGGGGCACATAGCCATGTGCAGTGGCTCTCTCCTATAATCCTAGCATTTTGTGAGGCCAAGATAGGAGGATCACTTAAGCCTTGGAGTTCAAGACCAGCCTGGGCAACAACGTGAGATCCAGTCTCTACAAAAAATTTTAAAAATTGGCTGGGCACTATGGCTCGTGTCTGTGGTGCCAGCTACGTGGGAGACTGAGGCAGGAGGATCAAGGTGGGAGTTTAAGGTTGCAGTGAACTAAGATCCTGCCACTGCTCTCCAGCCTGGGTGACAGAGAGGGATTCTGACTCAAAAAAAACCAAACAATTCAGGGACACACAAGAAGCTGGACAGGAGGTGGTGAGGAGAGATGAGGCTGGGAAGTTGGCAGGGCCAGGGCACCAACTGAGGTCCCTGAGGCCTTGCTATACTTTCTGACCTGTGTCCCCAGAACAATGGTGAGTCACAGAGGGAATGCTGGCTGAGGTTCTTTTAGTTCTGTCAAGAGAAAAAATGACAACAAATTAGTTCTAGGCCTGCCACAGTGGCTCACACCTATAATTCCAGTACTTTTGGAGGCCAAGGATAGAGGATTGCTTGAGGCCACATTTGAGACCAGCCTGAGCAACATAGCAAGACTTCTGTCTCTACAAAAAATAAAAATAAGGAAATTAGCTGGGCATGGTAGCACACGTCTGTAGTGCCAGCTGTTCTGGAGGCTTAGGCAAGGATGCTCATTTGAGTCTAGGAGTTTGAGGTTGCAGTGAGCCATAATCACTGCATTCTAGCCTGGGGAATAGAGGGAGACCCTGTCTCTAGGAAAAATATATGTATTTATAGATCTAATTGGCTTTATTCTACAAAATAGAATGCTGGGCAATAGCAGAACAGCAGGTTTTGTAAGGTGGGAACAAGGAAAGAGAATAATACAAAAAATGCTTTTTTGACATTTTTCTTTTGTCACAATTAAGGAAAAACTTCAGGTTAATTTTTTTTTTTGTACAGGTTAAAGCAGATGGGACTTTCTTATTATGATGACCCTGGTAGACTGAAATTTCTTGTTTTCAGGAAAAACTTGTCTGTTTTGGGATCTAACTGCTTCCTTAAAGTTTCAGTTTGATTATATGGCACTTAGCATGGGTGACTTCATTTTGATTTGGTCTGAACTGCTGGGACCAGTGCAGGAGCTAAGTCCAAAACAATGGACTCTAATAATACTTTTGTTTGTTTGTTTGAGGCAGGGTCTCTGTCACTCAGGCTGCGGTACAGTGGTACCATCACGGCTTACTGCAGCCTGGACCTCCCAGGTTGAGATGATCCTCCCACCTCAGCCTCTTGAGTAGCTGGGACTACAGGTATGTGCCACCATGCCCGGCTAATTTGTTTTTGTTTTTTGTTTTTAGACGGAGTCTCACTCTGTCACCCAGGCTGGAGTGTAGTGGTGAGATCTCAGCTCACTGAAACCTCCGCCTCCCTGGTTCAAGCGAATTGCCTGCCTCAGCCTCCTGAGTAGCTGGGACAACAGGTGCGTGCCACCACACCTGGCTAATTTTTGTATTTTTAGTAGAGATGGGATTTCACCATGTTGGCCAGGCTGGTCTTGAACTCCTGACCTCAAGTGATCCACCTGCCTTGGCCTCCAAAAGTGCTGGGATTACAGGTGTGAGCCAATTTTTAAAATTATTTTTGTAGAAACGGGGTTTTGCCATGTTGCCCAGGCTGGTCTTGAACTCCTGAACTCAAGCGATCCTCTCATCTTGACCTCTAAAGTGGTGATGTTTCAGGCATGAACCACTGTGCCTGGCCAATTTTTGTCAGCAAACAAAACCCCACTCAAACTATTTTAAGAAAGATAAAAAGATGCTTTAAGGAAAACTGAAGAAATCTAAGAAGAATGAATGGCTGGGTGCAGTGGCTCACTCCTATAATCCCAGCACTCTGGAAGACTCAGATGGGAGGATCGCTTGAACCCAGGAGTGCCAGAGCAGCTGGGGCAACATAGTGAGACCCTTCTTGTCTCTATTTAAACAAGAAGATGAAGGAGGAGGAGGGAGGAACTAGGACTAGGGAAGAAGAAAAAGGAGAAACAGATCCAGGATCCCAGCTACAGGGATTTGTACTCTGACTCAAGTTATAAGGACAGCTTCCTTTACTAGGTTCCCACTGTGTACCAAAAACTGTCCTCAGCACTTCACACTCAAACAAATGGTGAGGCCTCAGCAAGTGTGACTTGTTTCTGTGATTGCCATTGCACAGGTAGGATACTGAGGCATGGACCAGTTCTGGGACTTGACAAGAGTCACCTAGTTTAGTGAGTGGGCAAACCAAAATTTGAATGTAAGCAATGTGACTTCCACACTCCAAAACCCCACCCTATGGAGCAGACTCTGTGCCAATTTTTTGTTGTGATGGTTTTTAGACAGGGTCTTGCTCTGTCACCCAGGCTGGAGCACAATGGCACAGTCTTGGCTCACTGTAACCTCTATCTCCTGGGCTCAAGTGATCCTCCCTCCTCAGCCTCCTGAGTAGCAGGGACTCCAGGTATATACTGCCACACTCGGATAATTTTCGTATTTTTCGTAGAGACAGGATTTCACCATGTTGCCTAGACTGGTCTCGAACTCCTGGGCTCATGCAATTAGCCCACCTCAACCTCTCGAAGTGCTAGGATTCCTGTAATAGGCATGAGCCACCGTGTCCAGACACTGTGTCCATGTCCACCTGTACCAATTGATATCAGCATTTCTACCTTGTGCATCTTCACTCAAGATGAAAATTCCCAGGAGAAAGAAACTGATTGATCCAGGGCGGCCACGTGCTCACCTAGGGCTGGACAGTGGGCTAAATGTTGGGATTGTCAAGTCCATCATATCCACACAGAAAAAGGAGCAGAACTAGAGGAAAGATGATGGGTCACTGGAAGACATAATGGACAAACAAACATGGTGGTCTAGTTCTTTACCACCGAGGGGAGGGAAAGAGGGGAATGATGAGGACAGATACCAAGAAGGTCACTCTAGCTGTGTGGTAGAGGACAAATAGAGGGTCTAAGAGTCGGGGCCAGGCTGGGCACAGCGGTTCATCCCTGTAATCCTAGCACTTTGGGAGTCTGAGGCAGGTGGACTGTTTAAGCCCAGGAGTTTGAGACCAGCCTGGGCAACATGGCAAGACATTGTCTCTGCAAATAATAGAAAAAATTAGCCAGGTGTGGTGGTGCACACCTGTAGTCCCAGCTACTTGGAAGGCTGAGGTGGGAAGATTGCTTAAGCCCAGGAGTTTGAGGCTGCAGTAAGCTGTGATCATGCCTCTGTACTCCTGGTATAGAGCCTGGGTGACAGAGCAAAGACTGTCAAAACAACAACAACAACAAAAAAAAAAAAACCTAGGCACCATGGCTCACACCTGTAATCCCAGCACTTTGGGAGGCCAAAGTAGGTGGACCACTTGAGGCCAGAAGTTTGAGACCAGGCTAGCCAACGTGGTGAAACCTTATCGCTACTAAAAATACAAAAAATCAGCCAGGTGTAGTGGCGCACACCTGTAGACCCAGCCCACGGAGGACACTGCTTCAGTCTCCTTCAGGAAATACTGAAAACTTCAGCCATGGGGCTAGCTGGAGGTATGTGGAGAAGGAGATGGATTTGGAAGATACAAACGCAATGATTAATGGGACGGAGGAGCAGGGAAGGAGATTCAAGTGGGGAGGAATCACAAAAACTCACCAAAAAAAGCTCTGGCTTAAGCAACTGGTTTGATGGGGGAGGGTGGCGCAGAAGAACCAGGTATGGGGAAGGATATGATCCCTGCCAAGTTTAAGATAACTTTGTGCCATCAAGGTGAGACACTCGGGTGGCAGGTATCAGTGTTTGGTCTGGAGGGAATTTTGCCTCAATTCAAGTCTCTCCAGGCTGCACTAGCTCATAGTTTGTCTTTCAGAGCGGGGGATGGCGTATGTAAAGGAACAGATAATACTTATTTTATTTTACTCTATTTTGAGACAGAGTCTCACTCGGTCACCCAGGCTGGAATGCAATGGAGCAATCTTGGCTTACTGCAACCTCTGTGCCTCCCAGGTTCAAGCAATTCTCCTGCCTCAGCCTCCTGAGTAGCTGGGACTACAGGTGCACACCACCACGCCTGGCTAATTTTTGAGACGGGGTTTCACCATATTGGTCAGGCTGGTCTTTAACTCCTGACCTCATGATCTGCCCACCTCGGCCTCCCAAAGTGCTGGGATTACAGGTGTGAACCACCATGCCTGGCCAGTTAGTACATATTTTAAGCTTTGTAGACCATATGCTCATGGTGGTACCTACTCAACTCAGCTATGGGGCACAAAAGGAGCCACAGGCGCTGCTTAATCAACTGGGTCTGACTGCATTCTAATAAAACTTTATTTACGGACACTGAAATTTGAATTTCATATCATCTATAGATAGATGTCAAGAAATAGTACTCTTAAAAGTTTGTTTCCCCACCTTTAAAAATGTCACAATCATTCTTGGCTTCCACAGGTCCTACAGAAACAGGGAGTCAGGTGGTAATGAAGTGTCAATATAGAGTCATCAATTGTCATAAATGTATCACTGTGATGGGGGATATATTGAAAACAGAGGAGGCTATTCATGTGTAGGGGTAGGAAGTACACAGATGGTATCTGCTGCTCAATTTTGCCATAAACCCTAAACTGCTCATAAAAAATAAAGCCCGTCAGCCACTTGCAGCGGTTCCTGCCTGTAATCCCAGCACTTTGGGAGATCGAGGTGGGCGGATCACCAGAGATCAGGAGTTCGAGACCAACTTGGCCAACATGGTGAAGTCTCTACTCAAAAAAATGCAAAATTGGCCAGGCATGGAGGCATATACCTGTAATCCCAGCTACTCAGGAGGCTAAGGCAGGAGAATTGCTTGAACCTGGGAGGCAAAGGTTGCAGTGAGCCAAGATTGCACCATTGCACTCTAGCCCTGGGAGGCAGAGGTTGCAGTGAGCCAAGATTGCACCATTGCACTCTAGCCTGGGCAAGAAGAGTGAAACTCCATCTTAGAAGATAAATAAATAGACTGGGCGCGGTGGCTCATGCCTGTAATCCCAGCACTTTGGGAGGCCGAGGTGGGTGGATCACTTGAGGTCAGGAGTTCAAGACTAGCCAGGCCAACATGGTGAAAGCCCATCTCTACAAAAATACAATAATTAGCTGGGCATGATGACGGATGCCTGTAATCCCAGCTACTGGGGAGGCTGAGGTGGAAGAATTGCTAGAACCCAGGAGGTAGAGGTTGCAGTGAACCAAGATTGTACCAAAAAAAAAAAAATAGCAGGGTGTGGTGGCAGATGCCTGTAATCCAAGTCAGTCATGAGACTGAGGAAAGAGAATCGCTTGAACCCAGGAGGCAGAGATTGCAGTGACCCCAGATCATGCCACTGCACTCCAACCTGAGCGACAGAGTGAGACTCCATCTCAAAAAATGAAAATAAATAAATAAATAAATAAATAAAGCCGATCCAGAAAAGAAGAAGAAGAAGAAAAAGAAAGAAAGGAAGAAACAAAGAGAAGAAAACAGGAAGCAAGTTGAGAATTTAGCCTGTGGCCTATACTTGCTGATTCCTGTTTTAGAGAATTACAAAAAATTGCCCCATCCTCCAGTAAGACATTATGTAAGTTAGTTTATTATTTCTCAGGAATAACAATTATAGGAGTGGTCATACCTTGGCATAGAACTGGCTCACACCTATAATCTCAACAGTTTGGAAGGCTGAGGCAGGAGGATCACTTGAGGCCAGGAGTTCCAGACCAGCCTCAGCAACATAGTAAGATCCTATTTCTACAAAAATATTTTTTTAGAAGAATAACAATTATGGGCCAGCCGTGGTGGCTCACGCCTGTAATCCCAGCACTTTGGGAGGCCGAGGCGGGTGGATCATTACGTCAGGAGTTAAAGACCAGCCTGGCCAAGATGATGAAACCCCGTCTCTACTAAAAACACAAAAATAGCAGAGTGTGGTGGCGGGCATCTGCAATCTCAGCTACTGGGGAGGTTGAGGCAGGTGAACTGCTTGAACCTGGGAGGCAGAGGTTGCAGTGAGCCAAGATCGCGCCACTGCATTCCAGCCTGGGTGACAGAGCGAGACTCCATCTGAAAAAAACGAAACAAAATGAATTACAATTATGACAAGCATTAAATCATTCTGTATAAATTATAACAAATCAAATATCGAATATAAGATAATGGAAAATTTTCATTGTTGCCAAATATGTTGTAATTATTAAATGGTTCTCATATTAGATTCTAGAAAATCACAAGATTTTTGACATACTGGGCAATCAGGATTTTGAGAGCAGCCTGGCCAATACAGCAAGACCCCATATCTAAAAACAACAAAAAATTTTTTTTTTTTGAGTAGGAGTCTCACTCTGTCACCCAGGCTGGAATGCAGTGGCATGATCTCGGTTCACTGTGACCTCCGCCTCTTGGGTTCAAGCTATTCTCCTGCCTCAGCCTCCTGAGTAGCTGAGATGACAGGCACTCGACAGCACACCCAGCTAATTTTTTATATTTTTAGTAGAGACGTGGTTTCACTGTGTTAGCCAGGATGGTCTCGATCTCCTGACCTTGTGATCCACCCTCCTCGACCTCCCAAAGGGCTGGGATTATAGGTGTGAGCCACCGAGCCCAGCCTGAGATAGATAATTTTAACTACAGTTGCTGTTAAATATGCAAAATTATGTGGTCAAGTACATGTATAGGCAAAAAGTAATTTGGTTTCATGGATTCTTTATCAGTGTTTTTTTTCTAGCTTTTCTCAAAATCCATCAGTTGGGAAGTTGAAGGTAAATTCACATCCTGCTCCATCTGCAATGTATTAATGCCATGTTTTGCTAAAACTATTATCTAAAGTATTTCCTTTTCTTCTGGCAGTGCATCTAATTTCTCCTGAAATCTGGTGATGCAGTTGAATCATTTGGTATGGCTGGTGGAAACAAATGCTTAAGACAGTGCCTAGATTATAGTAAGCAACTGTATGCATATATTTTAAATGAATAAAATTCTTTTTTAAAAGAAATTTCTGGGCTTGGCGCAGTGGCTCACGCCTATAATCCTAGCACTTTGGGAGGCCAAGGCAGGTGGATAACAAGGTCAGAAGATCAAGACCATCCTGGCCAACGTGGTGAAACCCCTTCTCTACTAAAAATATAAAAATTAGCTGGGCATTGTGGTGCGGGCCTGTAATCCCTGCTAATTTGGTGACTAAGGCAGAATCGCTTGAATCCGGGTAGTGGAGGTTGCAGTGAGCCGAGATCGCGCCACTGCACTCTAGTCTGGCTATGGAGCGAGACTCCGTCTAAAAAAAAAAAAAATGTATTTATTCAGGGTTTTCAAAAAAAAATTATATATATATATAAATTTAAATTTAAATATATATATAAATTTAAATTTAAATCTATATATAAAATTTTAAATTTAAATATATATATAAATTTAAATTTAAATATATATATGCGAGGCGCAGACCTCGCGCATCCAGGGAGGAGGTCGCCCCGGGGTGTCTGCTTCCCAGAGGATGTGGCAGCACCGAGCCATGGCTCTTGCTGTCGGAGTCATTTATTGTGGGCTTGAGGCTGTAAGTCCAAGTACCTTCAGCTCAAGAAGAAGTTAGAAGGTGAGTTCCCCGGCCGCCTGGACATCGGAGGCGAGGGAACTCCCCAGGACACTGGGTTCTTTGAAGTAATGGTAGCCGGGAAGTTGATTCACTCTAAGAAGAAAGTCGACGGCTACGGCTACGGGGACACAGAAAGCAGGTTTCTGGAGCTGGTGGCCGCCATCAAAGCCGCTTTGGCTCAGGGCTAATGCGCCCTGAAGGCCGAGTCCGGGGACCTCTCAGCAGACGCTTCATGACAGGAAGGACTGAAATGTCTCGTGGACGCCTGGTCTTTCCCTGATGTTCTCGCGGCTGCTTGGGGGCAGACTGACGCCCCTGGTCTTTGCCTCTGTGTGGGAGAGTCTGTTTCCCAGGATCCACACCGCCCTACTCCACTCCTGTTTCCCGATTTCATCGTGTCTCTGTGCATACCCCATGTCTCCCCGGTTGTCTCCCAGAGTTTGGGTATGTCCCGCCTCAGGCTTCCTTCTTAAAGGGAAGCCAAGAGAGGCATCAGGATGGATGAGCCTCTGATTGAGGCAATGTTTGTCACCGTTCACGATTCAATAAATATTGGACAAATTTAACAAGAAGGAAAACGGGAAAGAGGGAAGGAGGGAAGGAGGGAAGGAAAAGAGAAAGAGACAGAGAAAGAGAGAAAGAAAGAACAAAAGAAAGAGAAAGAGAAATTAATTTGCCCTGCTGTCTAGAGAAAAATTAATTTTTCTTATTTATTTTTTTGAGACAGGGTTTACTCTGTCACCCAGGCAGGAGTGTAGTGGCATGATCTAGGCTCACTGCAACCTCTGCCTCCCTGGCTTAATAGATCCTCCTGCCTCAGCCTCCTGAGTAGCTGGGACCAGAGACGAACACCCCACACCCTGTTAATTTCTCTCTCTCTCTCTTTTTGTTTTTTTGGTAGAGATGGGGTTTCTCCATGTTGCCCAAGCTGGCCTCAAACCCCTGGACTCAAGCAATCTGTCCACCTTAGTCTCCCAAAGTGCTGGGATTACAGGCGTGAGCCACTGTTCCTGGCCCTCTTTTTAAAATAGTAGAGATGGAGTCTTGCTATGTTGCCCAAGCTCGAAGCTGGTCTCAAACTCCTGGCCTCCAGCAATCCTCCTGCCTCAGCCTCTCAAAGTGCTAGGATTACAGGTGTGAGTCACTGTGCCAGGCCAATAAAATTTATTTAACTTTTTTTTTGGATCTCATGATTAAAAAAAAAATTTTTTTTGGCTGGGCACTGTAGCTCATGCCCATAATCCCAGCACTTTGGAAGGCCAAAGGAGGGAGGATCGCTTGAGGCCAGGAGCTAAAGACTAGCCTGGGTAACATGGCAAGACCTCACCTCTTCAAAAGAAAACAAATTTAAATTAGCCAAGTATGGTGGCGTGTGCTTGTAGTCCTTGCTACACAGGGTGCTGAGTCTAGAGAATTGCTTGAGCCCAGGAATTCAAGGCTGCAATGAGTGATGATTGCACCACTGCACTCCAGCCTGGTGACACGGCAAGACTGTTTCAAAAAGTAAAAATAAAATTAAAATGTTTTAAATGTTAAACAATTAAAAAAATTTTTTTCTGATGCTTGGAAAGAAATTATTGCATGATTTAGGATTTTATTCTTTACAACATTCTAAAATAATATCAACGTCCTCACACCCATTAGGATGGCTAGGCTACGTTCAAAAAACAGTAAGTGTTGGTGAGGATGTGGCGAAATTGGAACTTTTGTGCACTTTTGGTGAAAATGTAAAATAGTGAAGCTGCTGTGGAAAACAGTATGATGGTTCCTCAAAAAAATTAAAAATAGAAGTTTAACCATGATTCAGCAATTCCACTTCTAGGTATATACCCAGAAGAATTGAAAGCAGAGTCTCCAACATATATTTGTATTCCCATGTTCATAGTAGCATTATGTGAAATAGCTAACATGTGGAAATAATCCAAGTGTCTATCTAGAGATGAATGGACAAGCAAAATGTAGGAGATACATGCAATGGACTATTATGATTCAGGCTTAAAAAGGAAGGAGATTTTGTAGAATGCTACACCATGGATGAAACTTTAGGACATTATGCTAAATGAAATAAGCCGATCACAGAACGACAAATACTATATGACTCTACTTATACAAGATACTTATAGTAGTCTGGGCATGGTGGCTCACACCTGCAATCCTAGCACTTTGGGAGGCTGAGGCGGGTGGATCACCTGAGGTCAGGAGTTCAAGACTAGCTAGCCAACATGGGGAAACCCTAACTCTACTAAAAATACAAAAATTAGCTGGGCGTGGTGGCATACGCCTGTAATTCCAACTACTTGGGAGGCTGAGGAAGGAGAATCACTTGAACTCGGGAGGTGGAGGTTGCAGTGAGTCGAGATCATGGCACTGCACTCCAGCCTGCACAATGGGAGTGAGACTCCATCTCAAAAAAAAAAAAAAAGATACTTATAGCAGTCAGAATCATAGAGACAGAAAGTGGAATGGTGGTTGCCAGGGACCGGAGGGAGGGGTAAATGAGGAATAATTATTTAACTGGCATAGTGTTTCAGTTTTACAAGAAGAAAATAATAAAATGTATGGTGGTAATGGTTGAACACTGTAAATGTATTCAGTGCAACTAAACTGTACACTTAGCAATGGTTAATTTCATCAATTTTATTTTTATTTTATTTTTTGAGACAGAGTTTTGCTCTTGCTGCCCAGGCTGCAATGGTGCGATCTTGGCTCACTACAACCTCTGCCTCCTAGGTTCAAGCAATTCTCCTGCCTCAGCCTCCCAAGTAGCTAGGATTACAGGCATACACCACTGTGCCCGGCTAATTTTGTTTTTTTTTTTTTTTTTAGAAGGAAGGAAGAAAGAAAGGAAGGTCAGGCTGGTCTTGAACTCCCAACCTCAGGTGATCAGCTGGCCTTGGCCTCCCACCATCAATTTTATTTTATGTTCTGTTTTGCTTTTGCTTTTTAGAGACAGTGTCACCCACGTTGGAGTGTAGTGATGTGACCATAGCTACAGCTATGCAGTCTTGACATCCTAGGCTCAAACGATCCTCCCTTTTCAGCCTCACAAGGAGCACCAAGGACTGGGTGTGGTGACTCACCCCTGTAATCCCAGCACTTTGAGAGGCCAAGGCGGGCAGCTCACGTGAAGTCAGGAGTTCAATACCAGCCCGGCCAATGTGGCGAAACCCCATCTCCGCTAGAAATACAGAAAAATTAGCCGGGCATAGTAGCACATGCCTGAAGTCCCAGATACTCAGGAAGCTGAGGCAGGAGAATCACTTAAACCCAGGAGGCAGAGGTTGCAGTGAGCCAGGACTGTGCCACTGCACTCCAGCATGGGCGACAGAGCCAGACTCCATCTCAAAACAAACAACCAAACAAGCAAACAGGCAAACCAACCGGCACCAAGCAAGTGTGAGCCACCATGCCTGGCTAATATTTCTTTTATTTTTTGACAGATGGGGTCTTGTTATGTCACCCAAGATGGTTTGAAACTCCTGGGCTCAAGCAGTCTTCCCACCTCAGCCTCCCAAAGTGGTAGGATTACAAGGATGAGCCACCATGCCCAGCTCTTTTATTTTATTTTGTTTATTTATTTATTTTTTTGAGACAGAGTCTTGCTCTGTTGCACAGGCTGGAGTGCAGTGACACAGTCTCAGCTCACTGCACCCTCTGACTTCCAGGTTCAAGCGATTCTCGTGCCTCAGCCTCCCAAGTAGCTGGGATTACAGGCATACACCACCACACTCAGCTAATTTTTATAATTTTAGTAGAGACAGGGTTTTACCATGCTGGCCAGGCTAGTCTTGAATTCCTGGCCTCATGTGATCTGCCCACCTTGGCCTTCCAAAGTGCTTGGCTTACAGGTGTGAGCCACCATGCCCAGCCCATGTATTTTAACATTAAAAAAAAAAAGTCAATGTTATATGCTAATAAACTTTAGCAGTACTTGTCATTTGTAGTAATAACATTTCTTTTACTTTTTTTTTTTTTTTTTGAGACAGAGTCTGTATTACCCAGGCTGGATGGAGTACAGTGACACAATGTGGGCTCACTGCAACCTCTGCCTCCCGGGTTCAAGTGATTCTCCTGCCTCAGCCTCCCGAGTAGCTAGGATTACAGGTGTGTGCCACCGCACCCAGCTAATTTTTGTATTTTTAGTAGAGATGGGGTTTTGCCATGTTAGCCAGGCTGGTCTTGAACTTCTGGCCTCAGGTGATCCCCCTGCCTTGGCCTCCCAAAGTGCTGGGATTACAGGCATGAGCCACCTCACCGGCCATAAAGTTTCTATAATAATAAACACTTGATTTGGTGCAATTAGCAGATTCTTACATAGTAATTTTTAATGTATATCTGTGTAATTCTCATTTTGTAGATTCTTTTTTTAATGACATATTTATTTATTTATATTTTGAGACAGAGTCTCACTCTGTCACCCAGGCTGGAGTGCAATAGTGCGATCTTGGCTCACTTCAACTTCCACCTCCCAGGTTGAAGCAATTATCCTGCCTTAGTCTCCTGAGTAGCTGGGATTACAGGTGCCTGCTACCATGCCTGGCTAATTTTTTTTTTTTTTTTTTTTAAAGACGAGGTTTCACCATGTTGGTCAGGCTGGTCTCGAACTCCCGACCTCAGGTGATCCGCCCGCCTTGGCCTCCAAAGTGCTTGGATTACAGGCGTGAGCCACCATGCCCGGCCTGGCTAATTTTTGTATTTTTACTAGAGATGGGGTTTCATTATGCTGGCCAAACTGGTCTCGAACTTTTGACCTCAAGTGATCTGTTTGCCTTGGCCTCCCAAAGCTGGGATTACAGGCGTGACCCACCATGCCTGATCTTTTAAAATCTTTATTATTATTATTATTATTTTCTTTTTTTTTTCTTTAAGACGGGGTTTCACCATGTTGGTCAGGCTGGTCTTGAACTCCCGACCTGAGGTGATCCGCCCGCCTTGGCCTCCAAAGTGCTTGGATTACAGGTGTGAGCCACTGCGCCTGGCCAAAATCTTTATTATTTTATCCATTTTATTTTATTATTCTATCCTTATCCCATGACCACTGCTTCCAGGAGGGGATGGAGAAAGAGGTGTGGGCTACAGGGAGAGCCTGAAATGACTCCCTGCAAGGGGTGCCCCAATCATTCTACGGGGTGGCATCTTTCTACTCTCATTTTCTCTGGCCTCCTGAAGTACAGAACCCTATTGGCAATCTTGTTTTTTCCCAAGTTCATCCTTCCTTGGATTCCTGACATGCGGTACCATCTTGTTTCACCTATTCCCTTCCTCAAAGCTTTTTTTTATTGGATCTTTTTCCTATCTTCCTCAACACCATGGCAACGTATCTTTGAATAGCTTCTCTAGTCTCTCTTCTGCTACCATCTCGTTATTCATTCATTCATTCAATAAGCATATCAGAGATTTAAAGATGGACCACTCATAGCTCCAGCCCCTGGCCTAATGGAAGACATAGAAAGGTAAACTTACCATGTTTCAGCCCCTATTCTAAATGCTTTGTATAGATCAGCTCATTTAATCCTTACCACACACAGTGGTGACTTGGAGGAAGGAATGTAGGTAAAGGAAATATAATACCTGAGGTTTCTGGGATCCCTGAGTGAGAGAGAGAAGTCGCATATTATTTTCTCAGCAACTGGGTGAATGCTGGTGCCACTCACAGACATGGGGATTAACAGTAGGTTTGACGGCCAGGTGCGGTGGCTCATGTTTGTGATCCTAGCACTTTGGAAGGCCAAGGTGGTTGGATCACCTGAGGTCAGGAGTTCAAGACAACACGATGAAACCCAATCTCAACTAAAAATACAAAAATTAGCTGGGTATGGTGGTGCCCACCTGTAGTCCTGGCTATACCTGTAGTCCTGCCTGTAATGCCAGCTACTTGAGAGGCTGAGGTAGGATAATCACTTGAACCCTGGGGGTAGAGGTTGCAGTGAGCCGAGATTGTGCCACTGCACTCCAGCCTGGGCAACAGACCAAGACTCCATGTCAATACAACAACAAAAAAGACCAGGCATGGTGGCTCACACCTGTAATCCCAGCACTTTGGGAGACCAAGGCAGATGGATCACAAGGTCAGGAGTTCCAGGCCAGCCTGGCCAACATAGTGAAACCCTGCCTCTATTAAAAATACAAAAAATTATCCAGGCATGGTAGCAGGTGACTGTAATCCCAGGTACTCGGGAGGCTGAGGCAGGAGAATTGCTTGAACCTGGGAGGCGGAGGTTGCAGTAAGGCAAGATCACACACCATTGTACTCCAGCCTGGAGGACAGTGTAAGACTCCATCTCAAAAAACAAAAAATGATCCAGACTAGCTAGGTGTGATGATACATGCCTGTAGTCGCAGCTACTGGGGATGCTGAGGCAGGAGGATGCCTTGAGCCCAGGAGTTTGAGGCTGTGGTGAGCTATGATTGTTACCTGTAATTAGCTATAAATGACAGAAACGCAACTGAAATTGGCGTAAGCAAAAGAAAAACAAAAGAATCTATTGACTCAAGTGATAGAATTAGCTTTTGGGCATGGCTAGATCCCTACCCCAGTGTCATCAGGTCACCTCCTGTCACCATGTCTCAGCTTTGTTTCCCTCTGGGTTAGCTTAGCTCTCAAGCAGAACCTTCCTATGAGGGGGCAAACATAGGAACCAGCAGATCTAAGCTTTTCTTTCTTTCTCTCTGTTTTTCTTTTCTTTTTTTTTTTCTTTTTCTTTTTCTTTTTTTTTTTTTGAGACAAGGTCTCACTCTATCACCCAGGCTAGAGTACAGTGATGCAATTTTGGCTGGCTGTAGCCTCTACCTCCTGGGCTCAAGTGATCCTCCCACCTCAGCTTCCTGAGTAGCTGGGACTACAGGCGTGCACCACCACACTTGGCTAATTTTTTTTTTTTTTAAGAAAGGCGAGCTTTTGGCTGGGTGCGGTGGTGCACGCCTATAATCCCAGCACTTTGGGAGGCCAAGGCAGGCAGATCACGAGGTCGAGATCGAGACCGTCCTTGCCAAGATGGTGAAACCCCTTCTCTACTAAAAATACAAAAAATTAGCCAGGCATGGTGGCAAGTGCCTGTAATCCCAGCTACTTGGGAGACTGAGGCAGGAGAATCATTTGAACCCGGGAGGTGGAGGTTGTAGTGAGCCGAGACCGTGCCACTGCATTCCAGAGCGGGACTCCATCTCAAAAATAAATAAATAAATAAATAGATAGATAGATAGATAGATAAAGGCGAGCGTTTGTCATGTTGCCCAGGCTGGTTTCAAACTCCTGGGCTTAAGTGATCCTCCTGCGTTGGCCCCCCACAAAGTCCTGGGATTACAGGCATGAGCCACTATGCCAGAACAATTTAAATTTTTTTTTTTTTGTAGAGAGGATATCTCACTACATGGCCCAGGTTGGTCTCAAACTCCTTCCCCACCTCAGCCTACCAAAGCTCTAGGATTATAGGTATGAGCCACTGCACCAGAGCAGTTCCTTCCTTCCTTCCTCCTTCCTTCCTTCCTTCCTTCCTTCTTTTCTTCCTTCCTTCCTCCTTCCCTCCTTTCTTCCTTCCTTCCCTCCTTCCTTCCTCCCCTCCTTCCGTCCTCCTTCCCTCCATCCTTCCTTCCTTCCTTTCTCCTTCCCCCCTTCCTTCACTCCTTCCTTCCTTCTTTCTTCCCTCCTTCCTTCTTTCCTCCCTCTTTCCTTCCTTCCTCCTTCCTTCCTTCCTCCTTCCCTCCTTCCTTCCTTCCCTCCCTCCACCCTCCCCTCTCTCTTTCCTTTCTTCCCTCCTTCCCTTTCTTTCTTTCTCTCCTTCTCTCTTTCCTTCCTTCTTTCTTTCTTTTTCTTTCTTTCTCTCTCCCTCCCTCTCTCCACCCCCTTTCTTTTTCTTTCTTCTTTTCTTCTTTTTTTTTTGTTTGGCTCTTGTTGCCCAGGCTGGAGTGCAATGGCGCAATCTCGGCTCACTGCAACCTCCTTCTCCCAGGTTCAAGTGATTATCCTGCCTCAGCCTCCAGATTAGCTGGGATTACAGGGCCCGCCACCATGCCTGACTAATTTTTGTATTTTCAGTAGAGACAGGGTCTCACCATGTCAGCCAGGCTGGTCTTGAACTCCTGACCTCAGGTGATCCACCCACCTTGGCCTTCTAAAGTGCTGGGATTACAGGTGTGAGCCACTGCACCTGGCCGCAGTTCTTTCTTAACAGTTCCAGCAAAAGTCCTGGGAGTGATCCTTAATGATCCATCTTGAGTCAGCAGACAATTCCTGAACAGTGACTAATTGGCCAGGCCTGCACCATAAATTTATTCCTGCGTGTGGTGGATTTGGTGTCCCCAAACCAAGAGGATTGAGAGTTGTGCAAAAATTATTCCCCACAGAAAAACAAGGATGTGCTTAGCAATTGAAAGGGTTATGGAGCCTGGGTATACAGAAGCCACCAATACCCATTACACAGACAAGGGAGATAACCCAAGGAAAGAGATGAAAAAGGAGGGAGTCGAGGTGTAGAAGGTGCTCCCCACAAGGGAGTGGTATTATTGGAGGCAAAGAAATAGAAACTTTCCAGGTTGGGCACAGTGGCTCATACCTGTAATCCCAGCACATTGGGAACTCGAGTTTGGCAGATTGCCTAAGGTCAGGAGTTCAAGACCAGCCTGGGTAACATGGTGAAACCCCCTCTCTACTAAAAATACAAAAATTAGACCAGGTGCAGTGGCTCACTCCTGTAATCTCAGCACTTTGGGATGCCGAGGCATGTGGATCACCTGAGGTCAGGAGTTTGAGACCAGCCTGGCCAATGTGGTGAAACCCTGTCTCTACTAAAAATATGAAAATTAGCCGGATGTGGTGGCACCTGTAATCCCAGTTACTTGGGAGGCTGAGGCAGGAGAATCGCTTGAACCTGGGAGGTGGAGGTTGCAGTGAGCCGAGATTGTGCCATTGCAGTCCAGCCTGGGAGACAAGAGCGAAACTTCGTTTAAAAACAAAGGAAAGAAAGAGAGGGAGAGAAGGAAAGAAATAAAGTTTCAAGTAGGACATAGCAAGATCAGGTGAGCGATCAGAGAGAATGAAGACAAAGCCATGTTCACTGGATCTAGCATTGACAGGTTGTGTTTGGAGTTGTGACAGTGAAGCAAGATATCAATAGCTGAAGAGTGAGTGATAGGCGAAGAAGCAGAAACAGTGTGTAGACAGCTGTTTAAAGCATATTGGCTGTGAAAGGGAAGAGAGAGATTGGCTGGTTGCTGATGGGCAGAGATTTGAGCCTAATGAAAACAAAGAACTAGGAAGGATAATATTATTGTATCTATCATTTACTGAGCACTTACTATATGTGCAGCATTTTGCTATGTTCTGTCACCACAAAACTTTGACCCATGTGTTTTGACTTCAGGGTGGATATTTGGTTAATGAGATGGTCTAGCAAACAATGAGAATTTCAAAATTTGCACCCACATACAGGAGCCTTCCTACTAGCTATCAGAGATTTGCTTTCTTTGTTCCTATCTAAAGCCATTTTTGGCCAGGCGTGGTGGCTCACACCTGTAATCCCAGAACTTTGGGAGGCCAAGGTGGGCAGATCATCTGAGGTCAGGAGTTTGAGACCAGCCTGGCTAATGTGCTGAAACCCCATTTCTACTAAAAATATAAAAAATTAGCCAGGCATGGCTAATGGTGGCACGCACCTGAAATCCCAGCTACTCAGGAGGCTGAGGCAGGAGAATTGCTTGAACCCGGGAGGCGGAGGTTGCAGTGAGCCAAGATCTTGCCATTGTACTCTGGCTTGGGCAACAAGAGTGAAACTCCACCTCAAAAAATAAAAATAAATAAAATAAGGCCATGATCTCCTCGGAGCCATTAGACTCAAGAACAGGCAGGGTGCTAGCAACTCTTCTTCTCTCTGCAATATCATCAACTTTTGCTCTCTTACTGGATCCTACCCATCAGTTTACAAACTTTCTAATTCTCCCACCTTAAAAAAAATCAACCTTCTCACCTTCCTACCAGTTATACTTCTTTGAAGCCCATGTCCTCCAAAGCGTTGTATCTATTCGCTGCCTCTAATTCCTCTCTACCCATTCTCTTTCAGTCCTGCTTCGATCTGGTTTTTGACCCCAGCATTCCTCTGAAACTGCTCTGGCCAAAGTCACCAATGACCTCTGCTTTGTTAAATTCAGTGGTTAATTTTCGGTCTTCCCCTTGTTTGACGCATCTGCTCACTCCTCCTCCGTGATGTACTTCTTTGGTTTCCAGGACAGCACATCATCTACTTCCCATTCCTTCTCTGTCTCTTTGTGAGTCCCCTCCCTTCTCCCTGAACTCTCAGTGAAGGAATGCCCCAGGGCTCCACATTCGGTCCCCTTCTCTTCTCTACCTTTATCCCCTTGCTAATCGCGTCCAATTTCATGGTTTAAATACTATTTGTGGCTGGGTGCCGTGGCACATGCCTGTAATCCTGCCTCTTTGGGAAGCCAAGGCAGGCAGATGACTTGAGTACAGGGGTTTGAGACCAGCCTGGGCAACATGACAAAACCCCAACTCTACAAAAAATACAATGATTATATCGTCTCTGCCTCATGTAGGATTGATGAAAAAATAAATAAAAATTTAAAATATAAAAATACAAAAATTAGGTGGACATGGGGCATAGGCCTATAGTTCCAGCCCTTTGGGAGGCTAAAGCAGGCAGATTGCTTGAGCTCAGGCGTTCATGACCAGACCAGGCAACACAGCAAGAGCCTGTCTGTAAAAAAACGCCAAAATTAACCGAGTGTGGTGGCGCGTGCCTGTGGTCCCAGCTACTTGGTAGGCTGAGGTGGGCGGATTACTTGAGTCCAGGAGGCAGAGGTTGCACTGAGCCGAGATCATGCTGCTGCACTCCAGCCTGGGCGACAGAGTTAAGACCCTATCTCAAAAACAAACAAACAACCAAAAAAACAAACCATTTGTACACCAGCAACTTCCAACTGTATGTTTCTAGCTCAGATCTTTTCCCTAAACTCCAGATGTACTTATTCTACCCAGCAACACTGCTTCAACTGCTTGAATGGTTAATAGATATCTCAAATTTAAAATGTTCAGAACTGAACTCCGAATCTCACCTGTACCCCTCCCCTCCCCTAAAACCTGCTCCGATCATGGCCTTTTCCAACAAAATTCAGCACAATTTTCTAGTAGTACTGTAGTCCTCAAATCCTTAAGCATCCTAGGGCACACCAAGGTTGATGGGGATAGGCAGTAGGAGTGGTCTGCTAAGGTAAGGAAAAAAAAAAATATATATATATATATATATACACACACACATATACGTGTATATATATACACACACACACACATATATATATACGTATATATATATATATATTTTTTTTTTTTTGAGATGGAGTTTCACTCTTGCTGCCCAGGCTGGAGTGCAGTGGTGCAATCTCAGCTCATCACAACCTCCACTTCCCAGGTTCAAGCAATTCTCCTGCCTCAGCCTCCTGAGTAGCTGGGATTACAGGCATGCGCCACCATGCCCGGCTAATTTTGTATTTTTAGTAGAGATGAGGTTTCTCCATGTTGGTCAGCCTGGTCTGGAGCTCCCAACCTCAGGTAATCCGCCTGCCTCTGCCTCCCAAAGTGCTTGGATTACAGGCGTGAGCCACTGCGCCTGGCCTATTTTTATTTTTATTTTATTTTGTCTTTTTTTTTCTTTTTGTGGAGAATGGGGTCTCACTATATTGCCCAGGCAGGTCTCTAACTCTCGGGCTCAAGCTATCCTCCACCTCTGCCTCCCTAAGAGCTGGGATTACAGGCATGAGCCACTGCGCCCGGCTATTTTTATTTTTTGAGACCAAGTCTCACTCTGTCACCCAGACTGGAGTGAAGTAGCATGATCTTGGCTCACTGCAACTTCCACCTCCCGAGTTCAAAAAATTCTCCTGTCTCGGCCTCCCAAGTAGCTGGGATTACAGGTGCCTGCCACCACATCCAGCTAATTTTTGTGTTTCTAGCATAGACAAGGTTTCAGCATATTGGCCAGGTTGGTCTCAAACTCCTGACCTCAGGTGATTCGCCCAGCTCGGCCTCCCAAAGTGCTGGGATTACAGGCATGAGCCATCATGCTTGACCTGATTCCTTTATATATTTTTTTATCCTCTCCATGACTTCTTCATTTAGGAAATCTTATTAACTCTACCTTCAAAAATATCCAGAATCTAGACTCTTCTTTCCAGCCCCACTCATACCACTTTTGTCTGCGCTGCCGTCAGCGCAGTAAACCTACTTCCCAGGTTTACCGTGAATAGCCTCTAAACAGGTCTCCGTGCTTCCACCCTGGCCTGCCACAGATTCCTGATGCAACATACAGGGAGATTTTTGAGAAATCTAAGTCAGATTGCATCACGCAGCCCTGCTCAATAACTTGCCTGGCTAGTCTTGCAGTGCCCCTGAGGCCTGACCTCCTCTCCCACTCTTCCTTCCCGCTCCCTTGTTCTTTCTGCTCCCACCTTTCCATCACCTTCCCCCCACTCCCTCAAAGACAATCATTTAACATATGTATACCCTTGGAACTGTAATTAAGTATATTACAAATTAAAATAATATATATATATTTTTTGAGACAGGGTATCACCCTGCCGCCCAAGCTGGAGTGCAGTAGCACAATCATAGCTCACTGCAGCCTTAAATTCCTAGCCTCAAGTGACCCTGCCTCAGCCTCCGAGCAGCTAGGACTATAGGAGTATATCACCACACTTGGCTAATTTTCATATACATATGTGTGTGTGCGTGTGTGTGTGTATATATATATATTTTTTTATTTTTATTTTTTTTTAAGATGGAGTCTCACACTGTCACCCGGGATAGAGTGCAGTGGTGTGATCTCAGCTCACTACAATCTCCGCCTCCTAGATTCAAGCAATTTTCCTGCCTCAGCCTCCCAAGTAGCTGGGACTACAGGTACCCACAACCATGCTCGGCTAATTTTTTGTATTTTTAGTAGAGATGGGCTTTCACTATGTTGGCTAGGCTGGTCTCCAACACCTGACCTCAAGATCCACCCACCTTGGCCTCCCAAATTGCTGGGATTACAGGCATGAGCCACCGTGCCCAGCCTATATATATATTTTTGAGATGGAGTTTCACTCTTGTTGCCCACGCTGGAGTGCAATGGCATGATCTGATCTCAGCTCACTGCAACCTCCACCTCTCGCATTCAAGTGATTCTCCTGCCTCAGCCTCCCAAGGATCTGGGTTTACAGTCATGCACCACCATGCATGGCTAATTTTGTAGTTTTAGTAGAGATGGGATTTCACCATGTTGGTCAGACTGGCTTCAAACTCTTGACCCCAAGTGATCCACCTGCCTTGGCCTCCCAAAGTGCTGGAATTACAGGTATGAGCCACCACACCTGGCCCATAATTTTTGTATTTTTTGTAGAGACAAGGTCTCCCTATTTTGCCCAAGCTGGTCTTGAACTCCTGGCCTCAAGCAATCCTCCCACCTTAGCCTCCCAAAGTGTTGGGATTACAGGTGTGAACCACTGTTCCTGGCTGACAAATTATAAATTTAGAAAGTAGAGCTTTACTTTTTACATGGGTTACAGCCTGTAAGGGGGCCTTTCTGATAGGCTGTGAAGTGTGGCCTCCACTACAGACTGAAAGGCAGGCACTTTGAGTCACTTTGAGAGAGTGGAGAGTAGAACTGGGATTTATGTTGAACAGGTTGGCCACACACACATATTCAACAAGTTATAGGAGGAGCTATGAATATTTATGAAGGGAGTTCTGATACATTTATATTAAACAAACATGTATGTTTACAATACATCTCATGTTTACTTTAGAGTGGAGACTTAACATTTAGATGCATTACGGGCTGGGCGCGGTGGCTCACACCTGTCATCCCAGCACTTTGGGAGGCTAAGGTGGGCGGATTACCTGAGATTGGGAGTTTCAGACCAGCCTGACCAACATGGGGAAATCCTGTCTCTACTAAAAATACAAAATTAGCCTGGCATGATGGCGCATGCCCGCGTGCCTGTAATCCCAGCTACTTGGGAGACTGAGGAGAAGAATCCCTTGAACTTGGGAGATGGAGGTTGTGGTGAGCTGAGATCACGCCATTGCACTCCAAGAGCGAAACTCTGTTTCAAGGAAAAAAAAAAGGCATTACAATCTGGCCCTATATGTCATAATGTCTTAGGGTAAAACAGAGACACAAAGGCACTCAAAGTGCACAGCCTCTGTAAACCGCCAGAGCCACTCCATCATTGGTGGTCTCATCAGGAGAAACTCACTGAACTGAACAAGTTAAAGCTGTAGTTACAGTTTGTGGTACAGGGGGGTCAGTTTGTCAGTGTCTGCTGTTGGATGCCTTGTAATTGTTTTAGGGTTATCTCCAGACCAGTGCTTGTTTGGCTGTTAGAGAAAAAGAAAAACTGGCCGGGCTTGGTGGCTCACACCTGTAATCCCAGCACTTTGGGAGGCTGAGGTGGGCAGATCACAATGTCAGGAGATCGAGACCATCCTGGCTAACACAGTGAAACCCTATCTGTACTAAGAATACAAAAAATTAGCAGGCTATGGTGGCATGTGCTTGTAGTCCCAGCTACAGGAGAGACAGGAGAATCGATTGAACCAGGAGGTGGAGGTTGCAGTGAGCCAAGATCGAACCACTGCACTCCAGCCTGGACAACAGAGCATGACTTGATCTTAAAACAAAAGTAGCTGGGTGTAGTGCTGTGCTCCTATGGTCCCAGTTACTTGGGAGGTTGAGGCAAGAGAATTGGTTGAACCTGGGAGGCGGAGGTTGCAGTGAGCTGAGATCGTGCCACTGCAATACAGCCTGGGCCACAGAGTGAGACTCCATCTTAAAAAAAAAAAATTTTTAGTTCTCACAGTACATTGCTATAATTGTTCCATTTTATTATTGGTTATTGTTAATCTCCTACTGCACCTAGTTCATCAATTAAACCTTATTATAGATATATACATAAAGGAAAAAAACAGTTTAGAGAGGGTTTGGTACTATCTGAAATTTCAGGCATTCACTGGGAGATGTTACATGTGTCCCCTCTGGATAATGGGGGTGGGGAGCGGGGCACTACAGTATTTTCTTTCATTAACTAGAGACTTTTGCCTTTCACATTTATGCCTTTATTCCATTTGGAGTCTACCATTGTATGTTGTGTTAAGCAGCCACCAGTTTTATTGGGAGCCAGTTTTGTCAGCATCACCTCCTAAATAAGCCATCCCTTCCCCAGTGATTGCTGTATTGCCTTTCTTGTACATTAAGTCCTCATATCTACATGGGTTTGGCTCCAAGCTTTTGATTTTATTCCATTGGTCTATTCGTCTGTTATTGAACAATGCCACAATGAATTTTGTTGCCATGGTTTTGTGGTATGCCCCAATATCTAGGAAGCCCAACCCTCCCTCTTCATTCAGGCTTTTCTTTCTTTCTTTTTTTCTTTTTGAGATGAAGTCTCGCTCTGTTGCCCAGGCTGGAGTACAGGGGCACTATCTTGGCTCACTGCAACCTCCGCCTCCTGGGTTCAAATAATACTCTGCCTCAGCCTCCCGAGTACCTGGGATTACAGGCGCCTGCCATCATGCCTGGCTAATTTTTCTGTTTTTAGTAGAAATGTGGTTTCACTGTCTTGGCCAGGCTGGTCTTGAACTCCTGACCTCGTGATCCACCTGCCTTGTCCCAAAGCGCTGGGATTACAAGCGAGAGCCACCACACCCAGCCCATTCAGGCTTTTCAAGATGGATCTTTATATGTGGACTTTTAATCTAGAATTACTGTTATTGAGACTGCAATTAATGTATGGAATATTGGCCGGGTGCGGTGGCTCACGCCTGTAATCCCAGCACTTTGGGAGGCCAAGGCGGGTGGATCACAAGGTCAGGAGTTCAAGACCAGCCTGACCAACATGGTGAAACCTGATCTCTACTAAAAATACAAAAATTAGCCGGGTTTGGTGGTGGGCATCTGTAATCCCAGCTACTCAGGAGGCTGAGGCAGGAGAATCACTTGAACCCGGGAGGCGGAGGTTGCAGTAAGCCAAGACTGCGCCACTGCACTCCAGCCTGGGTGACAGAACGAGACTCTGTCTCAAAAAAAAAAATTATGGAATATTAGGGAGTGATGACATGTATATAATGTTTGGTTGTTCCATCTAAGACTAGTCTCTTTGTTTATATAGATTATCATCTATGTTCATCACTATGCTTTTTTAATTTTTTTTTTTTTTTTTAGAGATGGGGTTTCACCATGTTGGCCAGGATGGTCTGGATCTCCTGACCTTGTGATCTGCCCACCTCGGCCTCCCGAAGTGCTGGGATTACAGGTATGGACCACTATGTCCAGTCTTTCACTGTAATATTAGTTTTCTCTGTATATGTCTACATGTTTTTCATGAGTTCTTAAATACATTAAGATTTAAGTTGGTATTGTGGCATTTTTCTTTCTTTCTGTTGTTTAGGCTGGAATGCCCAGGCAAGATCATAGTTCACTGCAACCTTGGACCTCCCAGGCTCAAGCCATCTTATCATCTTAGTTTACCAAATAGCCGGGACCACAGGCATGCCCCACCACGATGGCTAATTTATTTTTCATTTATTTATTTATTTATTTTCTGAGATGGAGTTTCATTTTTGTGGCCCAGGCTGGAGTGCAGTGGCGCAATCTTGGCTCACTGCAACTTCTACCTCCTGGGTTCAAGCAATTCTCCTGCCTTAGCCTCCTGAGTAGCTGGGATTACAGGTGCCCGCCACCACACCCAGCTAATTTTTTTGTATTTTTTGGTGGAGATGGGGTTTCACCATGGTGACCAGGCTGATCTCGACCTCCTGACCTCAGGTGATCCACCCTCTTCAGCCCCCCAGAGTGCTGGGATTACAGGCATGAGCCACCGCACCCAGCCAGTTTTTTTGTTTTTTGTTTTTTTTGTAGAGATGGAGTCTCACTAAGCTGTACAGGCTGGTCAACCTATTATTATTATTACTATTTGAGATAGCATCTGGCTCTATGGCCCAGGCTGGAATTCAGGGGCAAGATCATAGCTCGCTGTGGCCTTGACCTCCTGTGCTCAAGCAATCCTCCATGTAGCTCAGACCTATTATAAATAAATAAATAAATATATATATATATATATATATATATATATATAAATTTTTTGTTTTTTACAAAGATGGGGTTTCACCATGATGGCCAAGCTGGTCTTGAACTCCTGACCTCAGGTGATCTACCCACCTCGGCCTCCCAAAGTGCTAGGATTACAGGCGTGAGCCACCGCGCCTGGCCGATCTATTATATTTTTTAAGCTCAGAAAACTAAGAGTAGAATATTAACTTGGTAAATGTTTTATACCAAAAATCTACAGCAAATATCATATTTAATGGAGACTTTTTTGGCACATTTCCTTTAAAGTGAAAACAAAGCCCTGAGGCCCAGCATGGTGGTGCGGGCCTGTGGTCCTAGGGACTGATAAGGCTAAGGCGGGAGGATCGCTTGAGCCCAGAAGGTTGAGGCTGCAGTGAGCCAAGAATGTGTCACTGCACTCCAGCCTGGGTAACAGAGAGGGGCCATATCTTTGCAATTTTTTTTTTTTTTGAGATGGAGTCTCCCTCTGTCACCCAGGCTGGAGTGCAGTGGCATGATCTCAGCTCACTGCAACCTCCTGACCTTGAACCCCTGACCTCAAGTGATCCACCCACCTTGGCCTCCCAAAGTGCTGGGATTACAGGCATGAGCCACAGCACTTGGTCTTCTTTTGCTTTTTTCAGAAACAGAGTCTCAACCAGGTGTGGTGGCTCATGCCTATAGTCCCAACACTTTGGGAGGCTGAGGAGGGTGGATGTTTGAGCCTGGCCTTGAACTACTGGGCTCAACTGATCCAACCTGCCTTGGCCTCCCCAAGTGCTGGGATTATAGGCATGAGCCAATGTGCCCAGCCTGGATAATATATCTTTAATATCACAAACAGAGTCACGGCGTCTACTGAATAATAGTGTTTATATACATATTTTCCCTTGAATAGATATGTCTAGTGATTTTCTATACTTTAAAAAACGTTCTGCAAGATCATAGAATTGACCAAGGGCATCTCCACAGAGAATATCAGCCAACAAATCTTTTGTATTTTTAATTCTTGTGTTAATATTCTCTTCGCTTTCCCTTGTAAGAATCCACATGGGTTTCCTTTCTTTTTCCGTTAGGCTTGCTCTGTAACTTTTTCTAATTTCTTGAGTGAAGTCCTTGGCCTGTTCATTTTGAACAATTTTATGTGCTAAAAAATGACCAAAGCTCACTGCAGCCTCAATTTCCTATGCTCAAGCAATCCTCCCACCTCAGCCTCTGGAGCAGCTGGGACTATAGGCAGATGCCATTATGCTCAGCTAATTTTTAAATTTTTAGTAGAGACAAGGTCTTTCTATGTTGCCTAGGCTGGTCTCAAATGCCTGGACTCAAGAGATCCTCCTGCACCAGCCTCATAAAGTGTCAGGATTACAAGCATGAGCCACTGCACCCAGACAGATTTTACATATTTTGCCTATTTGCTCCATTTTGAAAGAAGTATGTTAAAAACGCTAATATTAATGGATCTGTTTTTTCCTGCAGCTCTGCCTGTCACATTTCTGTATTTGCAGGCTGTTTTGTTGATACATATAGCTTATCATGAATGGCTGGGCACAGCAGCTCACATCTGTAATCTTAGCACTTTGGGAGGTCAAGGCAGGAGTATTGCTTGAGCCCAAGATTTGAGATCAGCCTGGGTGCCATGGTAAGACACCCATCTCTACAAAAAAAAAAAAAAAAAAAAAAAAAAAGAAAAGCTAGTTGAAAAATAGAGTAAATAGAAAAGAAAAACCCAACAGAATAACCCCAGAAACAGAAACATAGACTGAAGGATATAATAACTAAAATGATTGAGAGGGCTGTGCACTTTGGGAGGCTGATAGATCACTTGAGCCAAGCAGTATGAGAACAGCCTGGATAACATAGTGAAACTCCCCTACTCCCCTGCTCCAGAAAAAAAAAAAAAAAGTAGCCAGGCATCTGGCTCACTGCTATAATCTCAGCACTTTGGGAGGCTGAGGCAGGCAGATCACCTGAGGCCAGGAGTTCAAGACCAGCCTGGCCAACATGGTGAAACGCTGTCTTTGCTAAAAATACAAAAATGAACTAGGTGTGGTGGCATACGCCTGTAATCTCAGCTACTCAGGAGGCTGAGGCAAGAGAATCTCTTGAACCCAGGAGGCAGAGGTTAAGAGTGAGCTGAGATTAAGCCACTGCACTCCAGGCTGGGTGACAGAACAAGACTCCATCTTAAAAAGAAAAAAAATTAGCCAGCCATGATACAATACACCTGTGGTTCCAGCTACTTGGGAGGCTGAGGTGGGAGGATTGATTGAGCTCAGGAGGGTGAGGCTACAGTGAGCCATGATCACACCACTGCACTCCAGCCTGAGTGACAGAGGAAGACCTTGTTTATAAAAAAGTAAATAAAGTTTATGAGGGCCATATATATGGAATGGTGTGATATTGGCTCACCACAACCTCTGCCTCCCAGGTTCAAGTGATTCTCCTGTCTCAGCCTCCCCCTGCCAGTAGCTGGGATTCTAGGTGTGAGGCACCGCGCCTGGCCTTTTTTTTTTTCTCTCTTCTTTTCTTTTCTTTTCTTTTTTTTTTTAAGACAGGGTTTCACCATGTTGGTCAGGCTGGTCTTGAACTCCTGACGTCAGGTGATCCACCCGCCTTGGCCTCCAAAGTGCTGAGATTATAGGCGTGAGCCACCACGCCGCGCCTGGCCTTTTAAATTTTTTTTGGGGAAGGAGTCTTTCTCAGTCGCCCAGGCTGGAGTGCAGTGGCGAGATCTTGGCTCACTGCAACCTCCACATCCCAGATTGAAGCCATTCTCCTGCCTCAGCCTCCCAAGTAGCTGGAATTACAGGCATCTGCCACTATGCCTGGCTGATTTTGTATTTGTAGTAGAGACAGGGTTTTGCCATGTTGGCCAGGCTTGTCTCCAACTCCTGACCTCAGGTGATCCACCTGCCTCGGCCTCCCAAAGTGCCGAGATTACAGGTGTGAGCCGCTGCTCCCAGCCCATATATTCATTTTATCAATATATAACATACTTCTTTACTTTTAATATATATATATGTGCATGTGTGTGTATGTGTGTGTGTATATATACATATATTTTAAAAATAGAGTTGACTTTCTATGGCAGTTTTAGGCTCACAGCAAATTGAGCAGAAAGTATGGAAAGTTCCCATTCACCTCCTGCATTTACAAATGCACAGCCTTCACCACTATCAACATCCAGCACCAGAATGGTACATTTGTTACAATCAATGAACCTACAGCGACACATCATTATCACCTCAAGTCCATAATTTACGTTAGAGTTCAAAATTGGTGTTGCACACTTTATGAGTTTTGACAAATGTATAATGACATGTATCCACTTTTTTTTTTTTTTTGACAGAATCTCCCTCTGTCATCCAGGTTGGAGCACAGTTGTGTGATCTCAGCTCACTGTAGCCTCTGCCTCCCAGGATCCAGCAATTCTCCTGCCTCAGCCTCCCAGGTAGATGGGATTACAGGCAAGCGCCACCACGTCTGGCTGATTCTTTTTTTTTTTTTTTTTGAGATGAAGTCTCGCTCTGTTGCCCAAGGCTGGAGTGCAATGGCTTGGTCTTGGCTCACTGCAAGCTCCGACTTCTGGGTTTAAGCGATTCTCCTGCCTCAGCCTCCCGAGGAGCTGGGATTACAGATGCCCGCCACCATGCCTGGCTAATATTTGTATTTTCAGTAGAGACAGGGTTTCACCATGTTGGTGAGGCTGGCCTTGAACTCCTGACCTCAGGTGATCTAACCTCCTCAGCCTCCTAAAGTGCTGGGATTACAGGCATGAGCCACCATGTCCAGCCATATCTGCTTTTATGCTGTCATACAGAATAGCCCTTATTGTATTTTTAAAGCTAGGTTTATTATATCATATATTTACATGTTTATACTCGATTTCTTTAGGTTCATATTTAGGTGGTTTTTTTTTTAAGTATGCCTCTTACAATTTTACCCAGTTATAGCAGTCTTTTTTTTTTTTTTTGAGACAGAGTCTGGTTCTGTCTCCCAGGCTGGAGTGCAGTAGCTCACAGCAACCTCTGCCTCCAGGGTTCAAGTGATTCACCCGCCTCAGCCTCCCAAGTAACTGGGATTACAGATGTGCATCACCACGCCCAGGCTAACTTTTGTATTTTTAGTGGAGTTAGGGTTTCACCATGTTGGCCAGGCTTTTCTCAAACTCCTGACCTCAAGATGATCCACCTGCCTTGGCCTCTCAAAGGGCTGGGATTACAGGCGTGCACCATTGTGGCCAGCCAGCCCGATTATAGCATTTTTGTGACACAATCTTGGCTTACTGCAACCTCCACCTCCCAGGCTCAAGAGGTTCTCCTGTCTCAGCCTCCCGAGTAGCTGGGATTACAAGCGTGTGCCACTGTGCCTGACTAACTTTTGTATTTTTAGTAGAGATGGGGTTTTCATCATGTTGGCAAGGCTGGTCTCAAACTCCTGAACCACCTGCTTTGGCTTCCCAAAGTGCTGGGATTACAGGCGTGAGCCACCGCACCCGGCCAACCCTTCTATATTTATTGGAATGACTCTTAAGACTTTTTCCTACTATATTTTATATTTCCTGCACTTTGTTTTTGTTCATTTTTTCTTTTGGGTATAGAGAGGAGGAAGATGTTTATTCAAAGCGTCTTAAGGTTCAGCACTGACAGAGGCAATACCCAACTCACTCTCAGTTTGTTTTGGGTCCCCTGACAACTGAGTTTCCATAATCTGGTTGGCTCAGAGACACCATCATGTGTAGTATATTCACAAACGCAGACAAAGGAAATTCTAGAAAGCCAGGGATGAGAAAAATCTCTCCTTTCTCAGACAATTCTGTAAACTCTATGTGGGCTAAGGGGAGAAGAACAAAGTTTCTCTGGGCCTTGGCATCTTGGGATCCCTTCTCTCATTTTCTAAAAACAGTTTCTCACACCAGGCTAAGGAGGTAGTAGGGGAGGAGGTCTCCCTTCCCCTGCCCACCTCAGACAGTTCTAAGGAGATAGAGATTTCACCACTTGGCCACTAGTCTCAAATAACTGGAAGCCTCCTATTTCCTGAGGCCATGCAATGTTCTGGAACCACAGGCCCCTCTAGCCCTCCATGGAAGCACAGAAGGGCAGGCCTTGCTGATAGCATGACACTGCATTGCAGCCTGGGCAACAGAGTGAGATACCATCTCTAAATGAATGAATGAATGAATGAATGAAAATAGCTGGGCGTGGTGGCTCATGCCTGTAATTCCAGCACTTTGGGAGGCCAAAGCACGAAGATATCTTGAACCTAGGAGTTCAAAACTCAGCCTGCTCAACACAGTGAAACCTTTGCTCTCCAAAATAAAAATTAAAAAATTAGGAAAGCGTGGTGGTGCATCCCTGTAGTCCCAGTTAATGGGGAGGTTGAGGCAGGAGGACCGCTTCAACCCAGATCGAGGTTGCAGTGAGCCATGATTGAGAGGGAGCCTATGTCAAAATAAAGTAAAATGAAAAAATTCAAAATAGTCTGGGTATTGTGGTTCACAACATTTTGGGAAGCCAAGGTGGGCAGATCACCTGAAATCAGGAGTTGGAGACTAGCCTGGGCAAGATAGTGGGACTCTGTCTCTACAAAAAACTGAAAAATTAGCTGGGTGTAATGGTGGCTGCTTGTAGTCCCAGTTGCTCAGGAAGCTGAGGTGGGAGGATTGCTTGAGTCTGGGAGGTTGAGGCTTCAGTGGGCCATGATAGTACCACTGCACTCCAGGCTAGGTGACAGTAAGATGCTAGCTCAAAAATAAGTAAATAAACAAATAAAGAAATAATGCGAGGCCGAGGTGGGTGGATCACGAGGTCAGGAGATTGAGACCATTCTGGCTAACACTGTGAAATCCCATCTCTACTAAAAATACAAAAAATTAGCTGGGCGCAGTGGTTTACGCCTGTAATCCCAGCACTTTGGGAGGCTGAGGTGGGTAGATCACCTGAGGTCAGGAGTTCGAGACCAGCCTGACCAATATGGTGAAACCCCATCTTTAAAAAATAAAATAAAAGAAAAATACAAAAAATTGGCCAGGTGGGGTGGCTCACACCTGTAATCCCAGCACTTGGGAGACCAAGGCGGGCAGATCACCTGCAGTCAGGAGTTCAAGACCAGCCTGGCCAACATGGAGGAACTTTGTCTATACTAAAAATACAAAATTAGCTGGGCATGTGGCGCATGCCTGTAGTCCTAGCTACTTGGGAGGCTGAGGCAGGAGAATCACTTGAACCCCGGAGGCGGAGGTTGTGGTGCAGTGAGCTGAGATCGTGCCATTGCACTCCAGCCTGGGCAACAAGATTGAAACTCTGTCTCAACAAACAAACAAACAAACAGCCAGGTGTGGTTCCACATGCCTGTAGTCCCAGCTACTCGGGAGGTTGAGGCAGGAAAATCGCTTGAACCCAAAATAAATTAAAAACTACCTCTCTAGATCTCAAATAAGTCTTTGAAAAAAAGCAAAAAACAAACACCATTCACTCTTAATTAACTACCTCTTCGGAAATATCTCAACTGGAAAAGTAATTCTAAATGTGGGGTTTACACCTCTCAGTTTCTTTTCTTTCACAAATCCTGGCTCAGTAATTCTTCATTACCTTGTTGCCTTTCCAATAATATCAAGCAGAGATTTTGAAAATATTTTTCCAGTTTCAGGGTTGGTCAGGATTACATAGTTACCAATCCTGGAAGTCCAAATTCTTCTTTACTCCTACGTTCCTATGGGAAAAGCACTCTAATAGTCATAACTGGCTAAGAAACAAAATGACAGTGGAAATACAGACAGTGTAACAATTACCTAAGCACCAAAACAATGAACTGAAGTGCTATCCAAGGGAGATTCTACAAATAGAAAAACACAAGTGTAACATAGTTGAAAAAGCAACTCAAACACTGATAACAAAATATCCACCTCCCCTAAAAATAAAAATCTTTCCTGAAAATGGAGAGATGTAAACTTTACTTGAGAATGCTTCACATTCCGTTTACAAATATCAGATGATAGTAAGGTACTAACCAAATATAGGTAGTTGTAAGAGAATAAAAATCTGTGGACTTGTATCACAGTTGTCTATTGTGGACTTTGTTTTCAGTTGTCAGCAGGGCCAGGCTGGCTGATTCACACCGCTAAGCCTCAGACCTTACCTTGAGAACCACTACTCTATGAAGACGTAGCATTCAAAATTCCTGAACCCAGGCCTTCTAGAAGGACCTTCACTAAAAGTTTCTATTTTGAGATTTCTGTAGGTCTTTCTCTGATTAGGTTGCAATGGAATAGATTAGGTTTTCCTGATTAGATTAAAAATACCCTTCTCAAATCCATCTTAATCCTCTCCCCCGTTCAGCTTGATCAGATTTTTAGGTTTCGCAAACTCCCAATGTTTGATGATATTATCTATTATGTAGCCGTTTAACCAGATGAATTGAGAAGATTCCCAAGTTTTAGGCATAATTTCTACATTGTCTTGATCAGACAATACTCAGCAAGTAGCCTTAAACAATGTTTGGATAAATACTAATCCATTTCCTTTACCTCTTCAGGCTTTGGTTTCCTCATCTTTTAAAAAATTAGTTTTTAATTTTTGTTAATTATTATTTTTTTAGAGACAGAATGTCACTCTGTTGCCCAGGCTGGTCAGCAGTAGTGTCATCATGGCTCACTGGATCCTTGACCTCCAGGGCCTAACCCATTGAGAGTGGCAGGAGGCAGACAAACGCCCAGGCAGATAGGGGTGAGTCCCTGGTGAAACCCCAGCTCCAAGCTGAAGACAGTTTAAAGTCTGAAGATCAAGCTACAAGTTAAATCTTCGGACTGAATTGAGAACTTGTCTTCCTGTTTGGTGTACTTTCCTCTGGGCCCCACCCTTTACCCTACCTACCCTTTTCTAACTGGTTTTTCTGCACTGTCCTGCCCATCTTTGAGTGGTGTCTTTGCTCACAAACAAATCAGCACACACTCTCCATTCTGAGTCCAAAATGGGCCCCAGACCCAGCCACCTGGGGGACTTTCCAGCTTTCAAGTAAGGTAGGGGAACCACCCCTCACATCCCCTCTTTGTTGAGAGCTTTCCTTTTGCTTAATAAATTCTATTCCACTCACTCTCCAGTGTCCCCATGCCTAATTTTTCCTGCTTGTAAGACAAGAACTGGGATCTAGCTGAGTTAAGGAGTAGAAAGACTGCAATGCCACCCTCTCATCTCAGCCTTCTGAGTAGCTGAGACCACAGGTGTGCACCACCATACCTGTCTAATTGTTTTAATTTAAAAAATTTTTTGGCCAGGTGTGGTGGGTCACACCTGTAATCCCAGCACTGTGGTAGGCTGACACGGGAGGATCACCTGAGGTCAGGAGTTTGAGACCAGCCTGGCCAGCATGGTGAAACCCTGTCTCTACTAAAAATACAAAAATTAGCCAGGCGTGGTGGTAGACAACTGCAATCCCAGCTACTCCAGAAGCTGAGGCAGAATGCCTTGCACCCAGGAGGTGGAGGTTGCAGTGACCCGAGATCACACCACTACACTCCTGCTTCAACAGTGTGAGACTCATTATGTTGCCCAAGCTGGTCCTGAACTCCTGGGCTGAAGCAATTGTAGACAATAGACCATAAGCAGCCGGGCGTGGTGGCTCATGCCTGTAATCCAAGCACTTTGGAGGCCAAGGCAGGCAGATCACCTGAGGTTGGGAGTTCAACTTCAAAAAAAAAAAAAAAAAAAAAGAATAGGCCATAAGCCACCATGGCCAGATAATTTTCTCATGGAAAATAGGAATAATAATTTTGTCCATGTCACAGATATTTTGGGACTTTTAAATGAGATAATGATTATAAAAGTCCTTTGTTTAGACAGAGTCTAACTCCATCACGCAGGCTGGAGTGCAGTGGTATACTCTCTGCTCAGGCAAGCACCACCTGTCTGGCTAATATGGCAAAACCCCGCCTCTACTAAAAATACAAAAATTAGCCGGGTGTGGTAGTGCAGGCCTGTAATCCCAGCTACTAGGGAGGCTGAGGCGGGAGAATTGCTTGAATCCAGGGGGTAGAAGTTGCAGTGAGCTGAGATCACACCACTACACTCCAGCCTAGGTGATGGAGCAAGACTCTGGCTCAAAAAACAAAACAAAACAAAAACAAAAAATAAAAAAAAAAACTAGTTAGTCATGGATCTCAGTATGAAATCATGAACACAGAACATGTGGTAAGGTTCTGAAAACTGAAAACTTTGTAACTTTCTCACATGTGTGCTCATTTGTTCAATGTCCTCCTTCAGGTTTTCCTATTACGGTTACCCAGCACTTTGCAATGTCCTGGCCCCACAGGGCTAAATGCTTTATAAGTTTTATTTCATTTAGTGCTGTTTTATATTAACCCCATGTTACAGGGGAGAAAATGGAGGCTCAGAGAGGTTAAGTAAATAATTTCTTGTCTGGCTTCAGAGCTGAATTTCTGAATACAACATCTTACAGGGTTGTTAAATTTGAGTCTTGACATTCTTTTTTCTTTTTTGGTCTTGAACTCCTGACCTCAGGTGATCCACCTGCCTTGGCCTCCCAAAGTGCTGGGATTACAGGCGTGAGACACCATGCCCGGCCAACACTTTCATTTTTTTGAGATGAGATCTCACTCTGTTACCCAGGCTGGAATCTTGCGGTGTGATTACTTCTCACTTTAACCTCAAACTCCTGGGCTCAAGCAATACTCCAGCCTTGGCCTCCCAAAATGCTGGAATTACTGGTGTGCTTCATTGTACTGGCCCTCACTCTCAACAGCTGTTAAATTCATTCCTTTTTAAATTAGCAGTTAGTGTATCCACTGCACTAAGTTGGGGATTCAGAAGTGAATACAAGTCCACAACTACAACCAAACAGCTGTATTTATTTATTTATTATTATTATTTTTGAGATGGAGTCTCACTCTATTGCCCAGGCTGGAGTGCAGAGGTGTGATTTCAGCTCACTGAAACCTCCACCTCCCAGGTGCAAGTGATTCTCCTGCCTCAGCCTCCTGAGCAGTTGGGATTTCAGGCGCCTGCCACCATGCCTGGCTAATTTTGTATTTTTAGCAGAGATGGGGTTTCACCATGTTGGCCAGGCTGGTGTCAAACTGCTGACCTCAGGGGATCTGCCTGCCTTGGCCTCCCAAAGTGCTGCGATTACAGGCGTGAGCCACCATGCCTGGCCCTGATACAGAATTAGTACTGAATAAATACAGCTGTCACTGCACCCAGTGCCAAGTAGGTATATTACAAAGTCCTGTAATCCCAGCACTTTGGAAGGCCAAGGCAGTAGGATTGCTTGAGCCCAAGAGTTCAAGACCAGCCTGGGCAACATGGCGAAACCTCTTCTCTATTCTTTTTTTTTTTAATTAATAATTCTGTATCAGATATACATATTTTTTTCTTGAGAGGGAGTCTGGCCCAGGTTGGTCTTGAACTCCTGGGCTCAAGAGATCTTATATCTTCAGCTTCTGGAATAACTGGGATTACTGATGTGAGTCACTGCACCTGGCTGTATCAGACACTATCATGAGTTAGTTAATTTACCCATTGTAACCTGTGAGAAGCATATAGCTATCCTCACTTAACAGATGAGGAAGCTGGACTCATATTCCCAAGGTCGCACTGCTAGAAAATAACAGAGCTCAAATCTTTAACTCCCATCTCATTCAGAGATTAAAATCTCTCTCATCTACATCTGGAAACCCTATCTCTACTAAAAATAAAAAAATTAGCCGGGCATGTGGCCCATGCCTGTAGTCCCAGCTACTTGGGAGGCTGAGGCAGGAGAATCGCTTGAACCCAGGAGGCAGAGGTTGCAAGGAGCCGAGATCGCGCCACTGCACTCCAGTCTGGGCGGCAGAGTGAGACTTCATCTCAAAAATAAATAAATAAATAAATAAAGATAATACATGCTTGAACAATATAAACAACATGAGTACCAATTTTCTCATACACTTGTAGGAACACTATGTTAATACTCATTTTAATTTTGGCTAGTGTGTTTAATAGATGAAAATATTATACTTCAAAGTTGCATTTTTTATTAGTTATTTTTTCTCATGTTTTATAGCTTTGAGAGATATTTCATATACCGTAAAACTCACTAATTTGTCAGCCTGAGCCACACAGGGAGACCTCATCTCTCTTTTTTTTTTTTTTTTTTTACCTTGGTATATCATATTGGTCTTGTTGCTGTTCCTTCACATTTAAGTGGCTTTCCATCTTCCCTTCCCTCCTCCCACAGTCTGGCTACACAGTGCATCCCTGAGCTGTTAGCCCACAGCAGCAATATGCTTATTCCATCCACATCTCTAACATCATGCATTCACAAGGTCAAAGTCTGGTCCACAAACCCTTCCCTATAAGAAGTTCAATGGCTGCGAAAGAATTTGTAGTAAACCAGGCCTCCCAGGATGGCGAGCTCCAGTAAGATGATGATGGAAAGCAGCAGCTTGTTGGTTGTCACTTTTCTGGACATCGAATGGAGAATCTTTCGACTTTTGCTCAAGTTTTCACTTGTGTTTACCAGTCTATTCTTTGTGCATTCTAACTGGTTTCGTTGTTCCCCCAGCTCTTCTATGATTTCTGAGCCAATCTGGTCAGTCTCCGTGGCAATCCGATGAGAACGTTCAATACTTTGGGTGGCCCGGTTCAGGCTTTCAGTGCCTTGTAGAAGCATTGCCCTTTGAGACTGTAGCCGATTCACATGCTCATTTTCTACAGCATATATGCCATACTTCATGTCTCCTCGGCCTCCAGGCGTGGCTGTCAAAGGTGTGCTTCTCACCTCCCCATGGAGTTTGGCAAGGTCCTTCCGGAAGTTTCGAAGCTTAAACATCATGGGGTTCCGGAAAGAGAGGGGTGCGTAACGTAGCTCCTCCTCCATCTCTGCCAGCGTTTCATTTGCTTCCTGTTGTTTTTCATCGAAATGCCTGATCAACTTCTTCTTCTCTTCGGTCCCCGCCGTCCCCAGCAGCCGCTCGGGCACCCCTTGTAGGTCTTCATGGAGGCCGCGGATGATTTTGTGCAGCTTCTCGAAATGCTCCGAGGAGGCGGTGGAGGTGACCATGGCGCAGGCCCCGCTCGAGCAGCGGCCACTGAGATTCGGGGCGCTAGGCCCTCTCCTAGCCCGGCGGTCAGCCGCCCAGCCCCGAGGCCATCACGGCGACCGCCGCGCCACAGCCGCCTAGGGCGAGGTTCTTCCGGGGCCACGGCCCTCATCTCTTAAAAAAAAAAAAATAGCTGAGCGTGGTGGTGCACGACTGAAGCCTCAGCTTCTTGGGAGGCCAAGGTGACAGCCCTGCTTGGGCCCTGGAATTCAAGCCTACAATGGGCAGTGGTTACACCACTGCACTCTAACCTGGGGACAGAGTGAGACCCTGTCTCAAAAAACAAAAACAAAAATAAAAAACAAATTCACTCTTTAATTTTTTTTTTTGAGATGGACTCTTGCTCTGTCAGCCAAGCTGGAATGCAGTGGCGCGATCTCGGCTCTCTGCGACCCCTGCCTCCTGGGTTCGAGCATTTCTTCTGCCTCAGCCTACCGAGTAGCTGGGATTACAGACGGCTAATTTTTGTATTTTTAGTAGAGATAGGGTTTTACCATCTTTGCCAGGCTGGTCTTGAACTGTTGACCTTGTGATCCACCTGTCTCCGCCTCCCAAAGTGTTGGGATTACAGGCGTGAGCCACAGTACCTGACAAATTCACTCACTGAAAGTGTCAAGTGTCCAGTTTGGTTTATGGTATACTCACAGAGTATTTCGACCATCATCACAGTCTAATTTTTTTTTTTTTTTTGAGGGAGTTTTGCTCTTGTCACCCAGGCTGGAGTGCAATGGCACGATCTCGGCTCACTGCAACATCTGCCTCCCAGATTCAAGCGATTCTCCTGCCTCAGCCTCCCGAGTAGCTGGGATTACAGGCACGTGTCACCATGCCCAGCTAATTTTGGATTTTTAGTAGAGGCGGGGTTTCTCCATGTTGGTCAGGCTGGTCTCAAATTCCCGACCTTAGGTGATCCGCCCGCCTGGGCTCCCAAAGTGCTGGGATTACAGGCCTGAGCCACCATGCCTCGCCACAGTCTGATTTTAAAATGTTTTCAGCACTCCACAAAGAGACCTCATAACCATTAGCACTACCTTCCTATTTCTGCTCTTCCATCCTTCAACCCCACGGTACTTTTTTTTTTTTTTTTTTTTTTGAGCCAGTCTGCTCTGTCACGCAGGCTGGAGTGCAGTGGCGTAATCTTGGTTTACTGAAACCTTTGCCTCCTGGGTTCAAGCGATTCTCCTGCCTCAGCTTCCTGAGTAGCTGGGATTACAGGTGCTCGCCACCAGGTTCAGCTAATTTTTGTAATTTTAATAGAGACAGGGTTTCACCATGTTATTCAGGCTGGTCTGGAACTCCTGACCAGCACCCGGCCACCCCAGGCTACTTTTTTTTTTTTTTTTTTTGAGATGGAATCTCGCTCTGTCGCCCAGGCCAGATTGCAATGGTGCAATCTCGGCTTACTGCAATCTCCGTCTCCCGGGATCAAACGATTCTCCTGCCTCAGCCTCCCCAGTAGTTGGGATTACAGGCGCCTGCCACCAAGCCCTGCTAATGTTTGTATTTTTAGTAGAGACGGGGTTTCACCGTGTTGGCCAGGCTGGTCTCCAACTCCTGACCTCGTGATTTGCCAACCTCTGCCTCCCAAAGTGCTGGGATTACAGGTGTGAGCCACCGCACCAGGACCCTAATGGGAGAAATTTTGTTTATCATGATGATCAACCATTTGCTTACCATGTGTATTGCAAATAATTTTTAGGCATTTGTTCTACTTTGTTGACGGTATCTCTTCCTGGTACAGATGTTTATGTATGTATGCATATATATATATTTTTCTGAGACGGAGTCTTGCCTGTTGCCTAAGCTATCGCAATGGTGCGATCTCGGCTCATTGCAACCTCCGCCTCCTGGGTCCAAGCGAGTCTTCTGCCTCAGCCTCCTAAGTAGCTGGGGATTACAGACGCACACCACCATGCCCAACATTTTGTATTTTCAGTAGAGACGGGGTTTCACCATGTCGGTCAGGCTGGTCTCAAACTCCTGATCTCGTGATCCTCCCGCCTCGGCCTCCCAAAATGCTTTGATTACAGGTGTGAGCCACCCCCTTCCCCAGATGTTTATATTTCTTTCAATCTTTTCTTTTATGATCTTTTGATTTTGACTCATGAGTATAAACCTTTCCCTCCTCCAATTACAGAGCTTCCCCCCATATCTTCTTCTGGTGTTTTATAGCATTGTAATTTGTCTGTTTTCAATCTATTTTGAGTCTAGTTTGAGATAGTATATCTTCACAAATACGAGTGATTTGAAAAGTTACTTTCATTAAGTGGCCAAATTCCCACTGATATTCGAAAGCGGATAGAATAACAGCTGACATTAAGATTCAGTGCTTACAAGCAGGGCAGCTTCATGTTCTTAGTTTAATGTTCTGTTGCCATCTTGAAATTAATAATATTTGAACAAGGAACCCTGCATTTTTCATTTCTGTTGTGGGACTGCTTACCAGGCCCACCCACTGTACTAAGCACTTGACATACATTATTCCACTTAATCCTCCAGGCCATTCTGCTAAGTAGGGGTTATTTTCTTCTTCATTTTACAAATGTGGAAATGGAGGCAGGTAGATTTAAATAAAGCCACCGAGCTAGAAAGCTGCAGTGAGGGGTTTGAACCCTGCACCTCCAGGGCCAGAGCCGTGCGGGTGGTGGCTCGCGAACCCTGCAGGCTGTGGCGCTCCGGGGCGAGCCTGCGAGGGCGCGGCGGGCGCGGGGAGCGCATCCGAGACTCGGTAGAGCGTCACTGGCGCCACCCCGGGTGCCAAGCTCTGGGCCGTGTTCTCCCAGGTGCTGGCCGGCGGAACCCAGCTTTCCGCCCTGGCGGCGCGCGCTCGCCTAGCGGGCGGGCACTCGCGCGCAGCGGTTGTGTTGCCTGCGAGTTTCCAGAGTTCACACAGGCCCTGGGTTGGCATGGCAACCAGGCAACCTGTTCCAGAGCCGCCAGCCTTCTCCGCACATGCCGTTGCCACCGCCGGGGCCGGGGCCAGAGTCTATCCCAGGATGCACCGCGCCAGCCCAGTCCCCAGTGGGCCGCCATGTTGTCGGAGTGAAAGGTAAGGGGGAGCGAGAGCGCCGGAGAGAGAAGATCGGGGGGCTGAAATCCATCTTCATCCTACCGCTCCGCCCGTGAGTATCCGAACCCCACCGATCCCAAATGCTGCTCCGGACCCCTAGCGAGCAGATTGTCTCTTTGTATTGGTGTTTGAGAGCGGCTGTGGGGGTGAGAAGGGCTTTGGAAAAGCCGCCGGGCCCTGGCTGAGGCTTCTTTCTCGCTGTTCCTCGTACATGTTTTGGAGTCAGCAGCAAGGCCCCTATTGTTATCAAAGGAGGGAGGGGGTGGGGAGCGGGGTCGAAGCGAGGAAAATGCTGGGGGTTTAGGCCCGAGTCCGGGGCGTAGACGTGCCTCTACATTTTTGCCCGGCCCTGTTGGGAACCACCGAAGATTGATGTTTCCATTCGGGTTGCTGTTTTTGATGGGTTTGCGAAGCCCGGAGTCTTCTGTGTGGCCATGAAGTGTAATTCTGTACCACCCCGATTTCTTCGACTTCTTGAGCTTCCATGGCAGCGCCGGAGGAGGAGGAACAATAAAGCGCTTTAGAAGCAGCCGTGGCCCTTGTCTACAGGCGAGATTCACGGTGGGGGAACTTTGCGAGCCTTAAATGTGGAGAAGTCGCGATCAGGAAGTTTCAGAATGGTTTTTAGGCTCCTGGGTGCTGTGGCCTTTTGTTTCCGTGTGAGCTTGTGTTTTTGGTGGGTTCTTCCTCTGAGCGTCCCCGTGTTAGTGTCTCTCTTAACTCAAAGAGGGGTTCACCCCTTGCTAGTGGGAAAATCCAGGTACACAATACTAGATAGTTTTAGTCCTCACAAACGTGCTTGGTAAACATAGGTCATTTGTTCTACTTGTCAGTATCATTCCCACGTCAAGTGAGGAATACACTCCTGTAACTTTTCCCTCCTGTAGCCCCCTCCCCCGAAAAACAAAGCCAGAAACCCACACAGCATTACTAGAAAAGGTTTTATCCTCCTATAACTTCAAGGATTGTTACCTTTTATTGTTCAATTAAGAAAACACTGTTCTCAGCCCTCGATATCATTTTGCTAAATTCCTGTTATTACTGGGATTAATTAAGAATAAGATTTTATGAAGCTTTTCCTGGGTTCTGTTTTAAAGTCAGTTAACTTCAGAAGCAATAGGCTTAGCATTTTGTTTTTTGAAAGCACTTAAAAACTTACCAAGACAGGCCCACCCCCAACAAATGTGGCTTCCGATACAGTTTTCGTAAGCAAAATAAACATTTTGACCCATTGCTAATTTTAACTTTATAAAACACTCGCGGACTGTTGATTCTTTATCTGGGCTCTTTGGAAACGCTCTCCGGATTCTGAACTTTGAGTTAGTGTTTTGCTTTGGCCACAATTGAATTCATTTTGTTCAAGGCCACAACGTTTTGAAGTTGGAATTTGTTTAGTTTGGGTTTGAGATGAACTGCTTTAAAATAAATTTATGACCACAGAATGTTTGTTTAGTGTGGTAAAAATAAACACCTTTTAAAGCACTAAGCATTTTAGTAGAAGGTGAGCCACAGAAGTGGATTAAACCGTGTTCCTTTGAATTCAGCTCTGTGAGTGATATCTTAAAAACTTTGTCAACGTTTGAAAGCTGTGAAAGAGTAGCGAAGCTGAGCACTTCTAGTTGCTTAAAGTACTTTTGATAAGGTGTCATTTGTAAAAAAAAAAAAAATCACATTTTAAATGCTACATGTAAGTTTTTAGTGAGCTTTGAGAGTTCCATAAAAGACAGCAGCAACTTAAGTATTTTCTGATATTTAGGATACTGAGTTTTTAATTTTTTGCACTGTATTTGCCAAAATACTATAAAACTACCCAACACCCATGTTAATTGCTTAGGTATTTGCTCACTTTGAAACTGTTCTTCTGCCAGGTTTTCTCTGGTTTGAGAAACTGCCTTGCCTCTTTAGGTAAAGCAGGAAGTCTTAGGGCATACAGATAGCTTTACAAAAGACAATTGTTTTGTTTGATCATTTTTATAGCAGTCTTTCCTTCCCCCAATTCCTTTTAGAATGAAGTTGTGTTTAGTGTGCCTCAGTGATAAACTCCACTTTTATGTGGATATTCTTCGCTGGATAACTATTTTTTCTTTTTTTTTTTAAAGCTGGGGTTTCACCTTGATGGCCAGGGTGGTCTTGAACTCCTGACCTCAGGTGATCCACCCACCTTGGCCTTCCAAAGTGCTAGGATTATAGGTGTGAGCCACTGCGCCTGGCTGTTTTTTCTTTTTTAAAATTTTATTTGTGTAATTTGTGAGGTAGAAGTTCAATTTTGTACATGGGTGTATTGCGTAGTGGTGAAGTCAGGGCTTTTTTGTGTGTTCATCACTGGAATAACATACATTGTCCTCAGGTAATTTCTCATTATCCTCTCACCCTCCTAGGTAACTATTTTGACAAGGCTTTTATTTCACAAAAGATTGCTTTTGCTGTTTGAGGAATTCTGTTAGGGACTAGAGTTCCATTGCCTCAACTAGTGGTAACTAAATTCTGAAAGTCTTAACGATGAATTTAAATTTACCAAAAACTTTTATATTTAGCTTATTTTGATTAGGAAAAAAACCGCCAAACCCACATGAAGAGTCATAGAGGAAGGATTTCTTTCATTTTCTAGATGAGGAAACAGGTTGTTGGTTTAGTGGCAAAAATTGGGTTTTGGAACTCTTGGCCTACTCTGGAACAAAGAGTGTTAGATTGAGATTTCTCTTTAGAACAAGATGGGACTGTCTAGTATTGGTACTAAGAAAGTAATGAATTCTTTAAAAAACCAAGCAGGAAGGCATTAGGCTGGTTTACACTTTTGAAAGACCAGTGGTGAAACAGGGCTATGACTTTTTGGTTTTGGTACTTGAGCATGGATTAGTGTCTAGGTTAGACTACTCCAGTCCCTGCTAAGGTTCTGATGGACTGGAATTCTTAACCTAGAGTAGGCATTTCCAAATTAGGCTTTAAACAAATTACAAATTCCATTGTGTCTTATTCTTGCTTCAAAACATGAATTTAGTTGTGAGAAGCAAATGCTGCTTTATCAGAAGGTTTGTTTATTCAACAGAAGAGATTTCTTTTTTTTTTTTTTTTGGTCATTTTTATTGTAGAGATAGTAGATTTCTTATAAATTTATTTTTGAAGCATCACAGCAGGGCTTGGAGGAGAGAGAAGGCGTTTGTAGCAGTAGACTGTTAGACCGATGGCTTTGAAATTAGACTGGTGGCTGGGGACAGGTGTGTCCTAACTGGTAACTGATTTGTTTACTTTGTAGCTTTCTTGTTTTTCTTTTTTTGAGATGGAGTCTTGCTCTGTCACCCACGTAGAGGTGCGGTGGTGTGATCTTGGCTCACTGCAACCTCCATTTCCCGGGTTTAAGCGATTCATCTATCTCGGCCTCCCAAGCTGGGACTACAGGCACGCGCCACTATGCCTGGCTAATTTTTGTATTTTTAGTAGAGATGGGGTTTCACCATGCTGGCCAGGCTGGTCTCAAACTCCTGACCTTGTGATCCGCCCACGTTGGGCCTCCCAAAGTGCTGTCATTACAGGCGTGAACAACCATGCCTGGCCACTTTGTAGCATTGTTTTTAAAGCACCCACAGCTGGCAAGTGATCTATCTTAAGTACAGATGTAGTTTTTGATTTTAAGGAACTTAAATGGTAGTGTTTCATAGTAACATTTCAGGGATTCTTTGTTGGTCTTCTGGAGGATACAAATGAGAGACATTGTTGAGTTACTCCTGCAAGGGATTAGTAGAAAGAAGTAGGCTTGGGGACAGAACAGATTAGGGTTTGAATTCTTTCTCTGCTACTTGCCAGTTGAATGGCCTTGAACATACCACATTTTTCTGTACCTTAGTGTTTTCATTTTTTTCTTGAGACAGAGTTGGTCAGGCTGGTCTCAAACTCCTGTCATGATCCTTTGCTTTGGCCTCCTGAAGTGTTGGGATTACAGGTGTGAGCTACTGTGCGCCGCCAAAGTTGTGATATTTTAAAAAAGCTTTTGGGGCTGGGCGCGGTGGCTCACACCTGTAATCCCAGCACTTTGGGAGGCTGAGGTGGGCAGATGACCTGAGGTCAGGAGTTGGAGACCAGCCTGGCCAACATCGTGAAACCCTGTCTCTACTAAAAATACAAAAGTTAGCTGGGCATGGTGGTGCGTGCCTGTAATCCCAGCTACTCAGGAGGGTGAGGTAGGATAATCACTTGAAACTGGGAGGTGGAGGTTCCAGTGAGCCGAGATCACACCATTGAACTGCAGCCTGGGCAACAAAGTAAGACTGTGTCTCAGAAAAAAAAAAAAAGATTGCTGGCTGGGCCCAGTGGCTCATTCCTGTAATCCCAGCACTTTTGGAGGCGGATCACCTGAGGTCAGTAGTTTGAAATCAGCCTGACCAACGTGTTGAAACTCCGTCTCTACTAAAAATACAAAATTTAGCTGGGCGTGGTGGTGTGTGCCTGTAATCCCAGCTACTCAGGAGGCTGAGGCAGAAGAATTGCTCAAACCTGGGAGTTGGAGGTTGTGGTGAGGCAAGATTGCGCCACTGCACTTCAGCCTGGGCAACAGAGCGAGACTCCGTCTCAAGAAGAAAAAGCTTTTGTTCATTTAACAACTGTTTGGTAGATTGATAGAAGTATAATTCTATATTGCTACATGTTGGTTAACAAAATAAACTTTTCTGAAGTTATGTTATTGAGCTCTGATCTCAATACCTTGTCAAGAGTGCATGCCACCAACAACATTTATTTATTGCAAATGACATGGGGTTCATGTTTTTATCTTAGTGTATTTTATGTTTCAAAAGATGCAGATATTAAACATTTGTAACCTGTTTGTCCTTAGGTGTTGGTGGAATGAGCGTTGCATGTGTCTTGAAGAGAAAAGCAGTGCTTTGGCAGGACTCTTTCAGCCCCCACCTGAAACATCACCCTCAAGAACCAGCTAATCCCAACATGCCTGTTGTTTTGACATCTGGAACAGGGTCGCAAGCGCAGCCACAACCAGCTGCAAATCAGGCTCTTGCAGCTGGGACTCACTCCAGCCCTGTCCCAGGATCCATAGGAGTTGCAGGCCGTTCCCAGGACGACGCTATGGTGGACTACTTCTTTCAGAGGCAGCATGGTGAGCAGCTTGGGGGAGGAGGAAGTGGAGGAGGCGGCTATAATAATAGCAAACATCGATGGCCTACTGGGGATAACATTCATGCAGAACATCAGGTAAAAAAAAGTTCACTATTTCAGCTTTGACATTCTTTTATTATCACTGTCCACTTAGGATGTCTGCTTTCAGTGAATGTCTTTACAAACTTAAATTGCTAACTTCACTTGGTCCAAACAGTTACTTGTTTTAAAGGTTGATGATTGAAATACTATCACTGGGTCATTTATCATTCTGGTGGTAAATAGTAAATAGCCAATTCATTCATTTTTTTGAGATGGAGTCTCACTCTGTCACCCAGGCTGGAGTGCAGTGGCTCAATCTCAGCTCATTGTAACCTCCGCTTCCCAGGTTCAAGTGATTCTCCTGCCTCAGCCTCCTGAGTAGGTGGTACTACTAAGGTGTGCACCACCAAGCCTGACTAATTTTTGTAATTTTTTTTTTTTTTTTGAGAAAGAGTCTTGCTCTCGTCACCCAGGCTGGAATGCAGTGGCACAATTTCAGCTCACTGCAACCTTCACCTCCCGGGCTCAAGCGATTCTTCTCCCTCAGCCCCTTGGAGTAGCTGGGACTACAGGCATGTGCCACCATGCCCAGCTAATTTTTGTATTTTTAGTAGAGACAGGGTTTCACCATATTGGCCATACTGGTCTCAACTCCTGGCCTCGTGATCCGCCTGCCTTGGCCTCCCAAAGTGCTGTGATTATAGGCGTGAGCCACTACACCCGGCCAATTTTTGTATTTTTAGTAGAAACGAGGGTTCACCATGTTGGCCAGGCTGGCCTCGAACTCCTGACCTCAAGTGATCCACCTGTTTTGGCTTCCCAAAGTGCTGGGATTACAGGTGTGAGCCACCATGCCTGGCCTCTATAATGCATTTTTCTTCTTTTTTTTTTTTTGAGGCACTGAGTTTGGTGTTAAATGAAGAATGCATTTTTAAGAACACTTTTTTGGAGCAAAGGATACTTTCTTTCCTATTGACATAAGAACTGTTGGGGTTGTTTATAGGACAGATACATATTTTTGAATTTTTTCTCTTGGGTGTGGGTGACTTGATTTTAAGATGTTGTAGTTAAAAGTAGGGGGAAGTTGATAACATCAGCTGCTCAAGTGAAATTTATTTGAAATGGGACTGATACTGTGTCAGAGAGAAGTGGTTGTGGCTTTTAGGTTTTCACCATCTTTGTCCTCTTGTAAAATTGTTTAGTTTTAAATTTTAATGTATTTAGTCTTATTAATCTAAAACCATATCGGGAATCATAGCATATTTTACTGAGAAGATATGTTAGCTTGATCCGTGTTGCCTGACTTCTTGATAGAGACCAACCAGAAGATTACACTGTTTTGATCAGGGGATTCTTTGACATTGGGTATAGGTTGAATTTGCAAAGGTACATTTTGAGTCACCCATCTGAGTACTAATGAGCGAGAACTGACATTTTTCATTAGGCCTCTAGTGCTTTTGTTTTACTTCAGAAAAAAATCAGGTACAGGGATACCTGCAAGCCTGAATTTATTATACTTCCTCTGATCCCCCCAAAAGTGAACAATATTTCTTTTTATTTTTCCTTTTTTTTTTTTTTTGAGATGGAGTCTCGCTCTGTCACCCAGGCTAGAGTGCAGTGGTGTGATCTTGGCTCACTGCAACCTCCAACTCCGGGGTTCAAGTGATTCTCCTGCCTCAGCCTCCTGAGTAGCTGGGATCACAGGCATGCACCACCATGCCTGGCTAATTTTTGAATTTTTAGTAGATCTGGGGTTTCACCATGTTGTTCAGGCTGGTCTTGAACTGCTGACCTTGTGATCCGCCCTCCCCGGCCTCCCAAAGTGCTGGGATTACAGGTGTGAGCCACTGTACCTGGCTTTTTTTTTTTTTTTTTTTTTTTTGAGACAGAGTCTCGTCTTACTTTGTTGCCCAGACTGGAGTGCAGTGGTGTGATCTTGGCTCACTGCAGCCTCCACCTCCCAGTTTCAAGCAGTTCTCCTGCCTCAGCCTCTCTGGTAGCTGGGATTATAGGTGCCCGCCACCATACCGAGCTCATTTTTATATTATTAGTAGAGAGGGGTTTTATCACGTTGGCCAGGCTGGTCTCGAACTCCTGACCTCAAGTCATCCACCTACCTTGGCCTCCCAAAGTGCTGGGATTAAAGGTGTGAGCCACTGTGCCCACTCTTGTTTCTTTTTTTTTTTTTTTTTTTTAGACAAGGTCTGGCTCTGTCATCCAGGTTGGAGTGAGGGGGTGTGATCTTGGCTCACTGCAACTTCTGCTTCCTGGTTCAAGTGATCCTCCCACCTCAGCTTCCTGAGTAGCTGGGACTACAGGCGTACAACACCACTCCTGGCTAATTTTTGTATTTTTTTATAGAGATGGGGTTTTACCATGTTGGCCAGGCTGGTCTTGAACTCCTGGGCTCAAAGCGATCCACCCGCCTTGAACTGCCAGAGTACTGGGATTACAAATGTGAGCCACTGCACCTGGCCAGGTTCTTTACCATAGTAGAAACAAAGACAGACTTTGCGTGGTGGCTCATGCCTGTAATCTCAGCACTGTGGGAGGCCAAGGCAGGCGGATCACCTGAAGTCAGGAGTTCGAGACCATCCTGGCCAACATGGTGAAACCCCATCTCTACAGAAAATACAAAAATTAGCCAAGTGTGGTGGCACACACCTGTAGTCGCAGCTACTTGGGAGGCTGAGGCAAGAATCACTTGAAACCGAGATGCAGAGGTTGCAGTGAGCCCAGATCTTGCTGATGCACTCTAGCCTGGGTGACAGAGTGAGACTACGTATCAAAAAGAAAAAGCTGGTGCGGTGGCTAATGCTTGTAGTCCCAGCACTTTGGTCGCGGTGGGTGGATCACGAGTTTGAGACCAGCCTGGCGAACACAGTAAAACCCCATCTCTACTAAAAATACAAAAATTAGCTGGGCGTTGTGAGCACGTATAATCCCAGCTACTTGGGAGGCTGAGGCAGGAGAATCGCTTGAACCCAGGAGGTGGAAGTTGCAGTGAGCCGAGGTCGTGCCACTGCACTCCGGCCTGAGTGACACAGCCAGACTCCATCTCAAAAAAAAAAAAAAAAAGAAACAAAGTCAAAATTTGTCCTCTTATTCCATAGAAATTTGAGCACATTGGTGACAGGTCTCTGTTTTACTAGTATAACCCTTAGTATCAATGGTGGGGGAATCTAAGAAGTATAAGGTATAGGAAACTCTTTGTTTGCGCTTAGGGTACTTTATTGTTTTATTTTGAGAAAAGGTCTCACTCTGTTCCTCATGCTGGAGCACAGTAGTGTAGTCACGACTTACTGCAGCCTTGACTTCCCTGGTTTAGGCAATCTTCTCACCTCAGACTCCTGGGTAGCTGTGACTACGGGGATGCACTACCACACCTGGCTAAGTTTTTGTGTTTTTTGTAGAGACGGGGTTTCACCACATTGCCCAGGCTAGTCTTGAACTCCTGGGCTCAAACAATCCGCCCTCCTCAGCCTCTCAAACTGCTGGGATTACAGGTGTGAGCCACCAAGCCTAGCCATTTAGGGTACTTTTAGTCTTTATTATATACCCGTTAAGGTACTGTGTTTGTTTCCTATTTGCTTGGAGTCTTGAAGGTGGGTGTCAAACTTTATTCTTGTCAATATTCTGGTCCCTAGAATTTAGCGTATAATAGAGCTTCAGAAGAAACTTATTGAATATGAGTTCCTCTTTTCCTTTTATTTTTAAAAAGTAATTTATTTATTTATTTTTGAGGCAGAGTCTCACTCTGTCGCCCAGACTGGAGTGCAGTGGCACGATCTCAGCCCACTGCAACCTCCACTTCCCGGGTTCAAGTGATTCTCCTGCCTCAGCATCCTGAGTAGCTGGGATTTTAGGCTACCGCCACCATGCCCAGCTAATTTTTTGTATTTTTAGTAGAGCCAGGGTTTGACCAGATAGGCCAGGCTGGTCTTGAACTCCTGATATCAGGTGATCTGCCCGCCTTGGCCTCCCAAACTGCTGGGATTGCAGGCATGAGCCACTGTGCCCGGCCATTTTTTTGTATTTTTTTTTTTTGTGGAGATGGAGTTTACCAGCCTGGCTGGTCTCAAACTTTTGGCGTCAAGTGATCTGCCTGCCTCAGCCTCCCAAAGTGCTGGGATTACTGGTGTGAGCTACCACGCCCAGCCCCAGACTGAGATTTACTTAATTCAGTTAGGCAGCAGGATTTTTGAGTGTGTAAATGTGGAGTGGCTTTTATGCAGTGGTGCTTTGGAAAGATTGCATTGACAATAAGAGGTTGTTGTGAGGGCTGAGACTAATTGGAAAACTATTAGACCTGAAATGAGCAGTGAAAAAGAAGATATGTCAAAAATTAGCAGGCCAGCCTCTGTGGCTCACACCTGTAATTCCAGCACTTTGGGAGGCCAAGGCGGGTAGATCATCTGAGGTCAAGAGTTCGAGATCAGCCTCACCAACATGGTGAAACCTGGTCTCTGCTAAAAATACAAAATTAGCCGGGTGTGGTGGTGCATGCCTGTAATCCCAAGCTACTCGGGAAGCTGAGGCAGGAGAATCGCTTGAATCCGGGAGGCGGAGGTTGTGGTGAGCTGACATCGTGCCACTGCACTCCAGCCTGGGCAATAAGAGTGAAACTCTGTCTTTCTCTCTCTCTCTTTTTTTTTTCCCTCCTCCTCCTGAAACTCTGTCTCAAAAAAAAAAAAAAATCATTTGGGCGTGGTGGCACATGCCTGTGGTCCCAGCTACTTGGGAGGCTGAGGTGGAAGGATTGCTTGAGCCTGGGAGGCAGAGGTTACAGGGAACAGAAATTGTGCCACTGCACTTTAGCGTGGGCGACAGAGTGAGACCTTGCCTCAAAAAAAATAAAAAAAGAAAATGTTTTCAGCTGAGTACGGTGGCGCTCACACCTATAATCCCAGCACTTTGGGAGGCCAAGGTGGGTGGATCACCTGAGGTCAGGAGTTCTAGACCAACAAGATGCTCTTTGTCAAGAGCGAAACTCCGTCTCCAAAAAAAAGAAAAAAGAGGGTTTCTCTTTCTTTTTTCTTTTTCTTTTTTTTTTGTTGGAGACGGAGTCATAGAGTGCAGTGAGGCGATCTTGGCTCACTGCAACCTCCGCCTCCCGGGTTCAAGCGATTCTCTTGCCTCAGCCTTTTAGTAGAGACAGGGTTTCACCATGTTGGTCAGGCTGGTCTCGAACTCCTGACCTCGTGATCTGCCTGCCCTGGCCTCCCGAAGTGCTGGCAATACAGGCGTGAACCACCATGCCTGGCCAGAAGGTTTCTCTTTCTTCAGGATGAAGATACGTACAGAATTTGGTGACTGAATTAGAAATCTTATATCCTGGAAAAATGAAGTAATGGAGGAAAAGGAGTGCAAAGTGGCTCTGGTTTGGGACAAGGTATTTAATTTGGTAGTACACCTATTGAGTTTGAGGTAGAAGTAGAATATCTAGGTATATACTGGAGGCAGCTCTACATGTAGCGGGAGATCAAGGTAGGAGGTATTTGATTTGGGTGGCATCTGTGTAGGGGAGCAAAAATAAATTCTGTAATTTCTGTACCATTTGGCTAAATGTTATTTAGGAATCATAAACTTTTTTTTTTTTTTTTTTTTGAGATGGAGTCTTGCTCTGTCGCCCAGGCTGGAGTATAGTGGCGTGATCTTGGCTCACCCGGGAGCCTCCACCTCCCAGGTTCAAGCGATTCTCCTGCCTTGGCCTCCTGAGTAGCTGGGACTACAGGTGTGCACCACTATGCCCAGCTAATTTTTGTATTTTTAGTGGAGACAGGGTTTTACCATATTGGCCAAGCTGATCTCAAACTCCTGACCTCGTGATCCACCTGCCTTGACCTCCCAAAGTGCTGGGATTACAGGCGTGAGACAGCGCACCTGGCAACATTGGTTTCTTAAAATCTGTAGTAAAGATCTGTAAGATCTTTTGTTGTGTTTCTTTATGATAGACTTGGTGGGTGAAAGCTGAAACGAGAGTCAAGGTTCTTGGCCTGTTCTTTGTGAACAGATCAAGTGAACAAATCAAACTCTAGGTCAGTTCTTGGCAGAGCTCTAAGATCTGATTATTGCTCTGCAAATTAACAAGAGCTTCTTGAAGGCTCACTCAGGCCTCTGTCTTATCCAGAGCCCAATCATACAGAGTCACATCTGACTTACTGAGCAGTTTTATCCAGGTCAGTTAGTAAACTTGAGTTAATAATAATAAATGGCAAAACCCAGGTAGCCTAAACTAGTGACCTTGGAATTGGCATTCATTGTTACAGTACAATTCTTTGGGCTGGACACATGAATTGGCATTTATCATTACAACACAGTTCTTTGGGCTGGACACAATTCTTTGGGCTGGTCACTTGAACCCACTGGACACTTGGATGTATTAATGTTAATGAATAATATTATGGAACTCAGGGTAGTTGGTATGTTGCAGTTGTGGACCACTCACAGATTACTTTTCTATTATCATTATAGTGTATTGTACTAGTTTTAGTGTTGTTCTCACCTTCTGGACTGAACTATTCTAGAGCAGAGTCTGTTGTGTTTTTCATGCCCCTTTTCCAGGAGGTATTATGAAACTTTCGTGTTGAATGAGGGAAGACCAGAGGTTCTTCAGTTTTGCTCTCAGGTAAAGGAGTGGATCTTACAGATCAGCCATCCTGCTGGGAAACACATGGCAACAGGTAGATGCCACTTGAATAGGCAGCTAAGGTGAGGGTAGTATAATTGAAGAGCAAAGGGGCATGGCTCTGGGTGGAGAATCTCTGCCCTTATTAGCCATTGTTACTGATAAGGAGGTGTTACAGGGTGCCTGATCTCTCATGTGGGTCAGAGTGGAAAAGAGATTGAGAACCACTGATGATAATGGAAACATTTATTATGTTCTAGGCATTGGGCTATTGTATTTCCTGTATTTAATCCTTACAAAAATCTTATGAAGGAGATAAATACCCTTTATTTTTTTTGAGACGGAGTCTTACTCTGTCACAGAGTAAGACTCCGTCTCAAAAAAGGGCTGGAGTGCAATGGTGTGGTCTTGGCTCACTGCAACCTTTGCCTCCCAGGTTCAAGCGATTCTCCCACCTCAGCTTCCTGAGTAGTTGGAATTATAGGTGTCCGCCACCACACCTGGCTAATTTTTGTATTTTTAGTAGAGACGAGGTTTTACTATGTTGGCCAGGCTGGTCTCGACTCCTCTCCTTGTGATCTACCCACCTCGGCCTCCCAAAGTGTTGGGATTACAGGTGTGAGTCACTGCACCTGGCCAGTTACCCTTTTTTGAAAAGTGAGAAATGGAAGCTTAGTTACCAGGTAAAACTTGGTTTTCAAAATCAGTCTTTGATTCCAGTGTCCATGTTCTGACCTATTTCTATTTCCTTAGGCAGGATAAACCAGACAAAACGATTGCAACCAAGTAGGACATTACAGGCCAAAGAATTGTTTTGCCATAATTTTGCTTGTAATTTAGAGATTGTAAACTTGATAATGAGATGAGTACAAATGTCGACCATTCTCCTGTAATACAGGAGTCCATCCCCCCAACTTCCAAAAGCATTAATGCCAAAGTTCATTTTTCTTCAGTTCTGTTTTTTATTACATGTGTGTTCTAAGTGGTAATGTGGGAAACTTGTCTCCGTACAGACAGAATGACTCAATATAAAGTGATCCTATTGCCAGCTCATTCTACCCTGCATTTGGCTTTTTTTTTTTTTTTTTTAAATGTCCCTTTGGCATAATGGAACAGAGTTTAAGATCAAATTGGCAGGATGCTTTCTCCAGTGAACTGATGAAGTAAAGAAATCACAGGTTGTGATGCCAGTAGTGTTGGGGTGGAGGGGACTCTTTATCATACCAGGTATTTTATTTCTCTTATAATTACTCCCATTTAAGAGCAATCACTTTTATACTTTTTCTATTTATTTATTTATGGAGAAAGAGTTTCACTCCTGTTGCCCAGGCTGGAGTGCAACGGGCACCATCTAGGCTCACTGCAACCTCTGCCTCACCAGCTCAGGCGATTCTACTGCCTTAGCCTCCCTTTGCTGGGACCACAAGTACATGCCACCATGCCTGCCTAGCTCATCTTTGTGTTTTTTTATAGAGATGGGGTTTTGCCATGTTGCTCAGGCTGGTCTCAAACTCCTTTTTTTTTTTTTTTTTTTTTGAGACAGGGTCTCACTGTGTCACCCAAGGCTGGAGTGCAGTGGCACAATCTTGGCTCACTGCAACCTCTGCCTCCTGGGTTCAAGCGATTCTCTTGCCTCAGCTCCCCGAGTAGCTGGGACTACAGGCACACACCACCATGCCCGGCTAATTTTTGTATTTGTAGTAGAGACAGGGTTTCACCATGTTGGCCAGGCTGATCTCGAACTCCTGACTCAGGTGATCCTTCTGCCTTGGCCTCCCAAAGTGCTGGGATTATAGGCGTGAGCCACCCCATCTGGCTCAGACTCCTTTTTTTGAGATAAACTCTCAAAAAAACAAACAAATCAGATTGTGATGTGTGACAAAATAAAAAAGAAAGAGATGAACTGTTGTTCTGTAGTCCAGGCTGGAGTGCAGTGGCGAGATCTCAGCTCACTGCAACCTCCGCCTCCTGGGCTCAAGTGATTCTCTTGCCTCAGCCTCCTCAGGAGCTATGACTACAAGCATGCACCACCACGCTTTTTACATTTTTTTTTTTTTTTTTTTTGAGATGGAGTATCGCCCTTGTTGCCCAGGCTGGAGTGCAGTGGCGTAATCTCAGCTCACTGTAACCTCTGTCTCCCAGGTTCAAGCCTCAGCCTCCTGAGTAGCTGGAATTACAGGTATGCGCCACCATGCCTAGCTAATTTTTTTGTATTTTTAGTAGAGATGGGGTTTCTCCATGTTGGTCAGGCTGGTCTCAAACTCCCGCCTTGGCCTCCCAAAGTGCTAGATTACAGGTGTGAGCCACCACGCCTGGCCAAGTTTTTTTTTTTTTTTTTTTTTTTTAGACGGATTTTTGCTTTTGTTGCCCAGGCTGGTGTGCAGTGGTGTGAGCTCAGCTCACTACAACCTCTGCTTCCTGGGTTTAAGCGATTCTCTTGCCTCAGCCTCCCGAGTAGCTGGGATTATAGGCATGCACTACTGTTTGGCTATTTTTGTATTTTTAGTAGAGACAGGGTTTCTCCATGTTGGTCAGGCTGATCTTGAACTCCTGACCTCAGGTGATCCGCCTGCCTCGGCCTCCCGAAGTGCTGGAATTACAGGTGTGAGCAACCACACTTGGCATGCCTGGCTAATTTTGTATTTTTAGTAGAAAAGAGATTTCACTGTCTTGGCTAGGCTAGTCTGGAACTCCTGACCTCAGGTGATCCACCTGCCTTGGCCTCCCTAAGTGCTGGGAATATAGGCGTGAGCCATTCCTGGACCACTTTCAGACTTACATTAAAAAGTTTTTCATCTTTTGGCTGGATGCAGTGGCTCACACCTGTAATTCCAGTACTTGTGGAGGCCAAGCTGGGCGGATGGTTTGAGCCCAGGGGTTCAAGAGGAGCCTGACAACATGGCGAAACCTCGTCTCTACAAAATATACAGAAATTAGCCAGGTGTGGTGGTACTTGCCTGTGGTCCCTGCTACTTGGAGGGCTGAAGTGGGAGGATCACTTGAGCCCAGCAGGTGTAGGGTTACAGTGAGCTAGAACCTGTCACTGCACTCCATTTGAGACCCTGTCTCAAAAAAAAAGGACTGTGCTTGGTTGCTCAGACCTGTAATCCTAGCACTTTGGGAGGCCAAGGTGGGCAGATCACTAGAGGTCAGGGGTTTGAGACCAGCCTGGCCAACATGGTGAAACCCCGTCTCTACTAAAAATGCAAAAATATCAGCTGGGCATGGTGGCATGCACCTATAATCCCAGTTACCCACGAGGCTGAGGCAGGAGAACCACTTGAACTCAGGAGGCAGAGATTAAAGTGAGCCAAGATTGTGCCACTGCGCTCCATACTGGGTGACAGAGCGAGACTCCATCTCAAAAAACGAAAAAAAAGTTTACCTTTTGAAGTTAGGATTTTCCTGTTTGATGTAGCAAATCTTCTTAGTTGTTGAGTTTTCTTCTTTTTTTTTTTTTTGAATGGATTCTTGCTCTGTTGCCCAGGCTGAGTTCAGTGACTCCATCTCGGCTCACTACAACCTCTGCCTCCCAGATTCAAGTGCTTTTCCTGCCTCAGCCTCCTGAGTAGCTGGGATTACAGGCACCTGTCATCATGCCTGGGTAATTTTTGTATTTTTATAGAGATAGGGTTTTACCACATTGGCCAGGCTGGTCTTGAACTTCTGACCTCAGGTGATTCGCCCGCCTTGGCCTCCCAAAGTTACTGGGATTACAGGTGTGAGCCACTGAGCCTAGATGAGTTTCCCCCTCTTTTAATAATTATCTCTTTAAGCTGCAATTAAATATATGTCTTACTTTTTTTTTTTTAATAGAGACAAGGTCTTGCTCTGTTGCCCAGGCTGGTTTCCACCTCTTGGGCTCAAGTCATCCACCCAACTCGACCTCTCAAAGTGCTGGGATTATAGGTGTGAGGCACTGTGCCTGGCCATGACTGATTTTGTTTTTTTTTTCCTTGAGATGGGGTTTCGCTCTTGTTGCCCAGGCTGGAGTACAATGGCGCGATCTCGGCTCATGGCAACCTCCGCCTCCTGGGTTTAAGTGATTCTCCTGCCTCCGACTCCTGAGTAACTGGGATTATAGGCATGCACCACCATGCCTGGCTAATTTTTGTATTTTTAGTAGAAACAGGGTTTCTCCATGTTAGTCAGGCTGGTCTTGAACTTCTGACCTCCGGTGATCCGCTTGCCTCAGCCTCCCAAAGTGTTGGGATTATAGGCGTTAGCCACCGCACCGGGCCTAACTGGTTTTAAGAATACTTAAGTTTTATTTCAGGCCGAGTGCTGTGGCTCATGCCTGTAATCCAGCACTCTGGGAGGCCGAGGCGAGTGGATCACCTGAGGTCAGGAGTTGGAGACTAAGCTGGGCAACATGGTGAAACCCCATCTCTACTAAGCATACAAAAATTAGCCAGCTGTCATGGCGAGTACCTGTAATTTCAGCTGCTCAAAAGGCTGAGGGATGAGAATTGCTTCAACTTGGGAGGCAGAGGTTGCAGTGAGCTGCATTTGCGCCACTGCACTCCAGCCTGGTGACAGAGTACAACTTCATCTCAAAAAGGAAGAAAAAATATATAATGGATGTGGATCAAAATACTAGAAAACAAAGCTGGGTACATTTTTGGCTCCTGCCTCTAATCTCAGATACTCAGGAGGCCGAGCATTTCTTGAGGCCAGGAGTTTGAGAGCAGCCTGGGCCATATAGTGAGACCCTGTCTCTATAATAAAAAGAAAATTAGCTGGGGATGGTGGCACATGCCTGTAGTCCTACTCAGGAGGCTGAGGCGGGAGGATTGCTTGAGTCCAGGGAGTTCAGGCACTCCAGCCTGTGTGACAGTGAGATCTTGTCTCTTTGAAGACAAAAAAAGAAAAAGGAAATTATAAAAAACAAATACTAGGAAACAGTAGAAAACACATCGTGCCACCCAAATGAATTGTGTATTTAAAAATGTTATTTTAACAGTAATTTTTATACCTTTAGATTTTTTTTTCCTGAATAACATTGAAAATTTCAATTCAGAGTGTTTTATTCTTGTATTATGAAATCTGTTTTCTCTGTAAATTGCTGTGGGATAAAGTGGTTGATGAAATAGGGCAAAAAAATTTAAAGTCGATTGACTGAACTGTAGCCTCTGTACTGGATTATGAGGGACAGAGATAGGTAGAAGCTCTGCCCTGGGGGAAGGGAAGTTTGGAGGACAGTTCCACAGAGCTTATTCACTTTGCTTGTACTCTTTTAGCATGAGGGTATATCAGTATCCACCGTAGATTGACAGCCTATAGGAGATAACCCCAGAGAGCCAGGCAAGAGTCAGTGGATGAATATATTTTGACTTCACTTGCACCCTCTCTTTCTTTCACTTGGTGTGGCCATTTTACAATGGTATTCTGACACCCACCTCTGATGTGTCAACCATTCTTACTCTCCAGTGCTGTTAATCTTTTTTTTGAAGGGTTTTAAAAATTTTATTTTTATTGTATGTGCAAAGAGCTAGCGTGGTTTCTTTCATTGGGTGGATGATTTGGAAAATCCATTCAAGGAAGATCACTTCGTCCAACTTAATGTATCCAGACTTAATGAAACCCATTTTCTTCAGTTACTGATAGAAACAATGGTGATGCATCTTGAGGCCGTAATTTGGGTCAGGTCTAGCTGGTCTGAGCATATGCAACAAGCTCAAGAACCCTGGCTGAATTATTGCGAGTGGCTCCAGTAGAGCTGCTGGTGACCCATCTTGCTCTCAGGAGGGTAGTGAGGCAAAAGGAAAGAGCTACAGTTAATATTTATACCTTGTAATTAACAGGAACTACTCTGTTAAACTGGGAGGGAGCCCAAGTATTTCCCAAACTGGGGAGTCTCAACATTCCCTGGAAGTCTTTTTCTCTTGTACCTGCTGATGGACTCTCTTAGACAATGAATCTTGTCTTCCTGGGTAGATTGCTTAGGTACCTTAGCATTTGTGCTAGTAGCATTTAGTTAACGTGTTAAAGCTGAATAATCCATTTTTTGTATTTTGTTTTCTCTTAATGCATGTATTCTTAGAGCCTTTTCATTATACTTGGAATTGACAAGGCTTAACATTATGTACTTGGTCAAAAGAATCATCAGCAAACCTTCAATTATAACTTTTTTTTTTTTTTGAGACAGACTCTCAGTCTGTCACACAGTGCACGATCTTGGCTCACTACAACCTCCTCCTTCTGGGTTTAAGTGATTCTGGTGCCTCAGCCTCCTGAGTAGCTGGGGATACAGGGGTGCAACACTATGCTCGGCTAATTTTTGTATTTTTAATAAACATGTGGTTTCACCAGGTTGTCCAGGCTGGTTTTAAACTGGCCTCAAGGAAACCTCCTGCCTTGGCCTTGCAAAATGTTGGGATTACAGGTGTGAACCACAGTGCCCAGCCTGACTATGACTTTAAGAATTAATCTTGTTCCAGTGTGAACAAAAACAGTTTGGCCGGGTGCAGTGGCTCAGGCCTGTAATCCCAGCACTTTGGGAGGCCAAGATGGGCGGATCACCTGAGATCAGGAGTTGGAGATCAGCCTGGCCAACATGGTGAAAACCTGTCTCTACCAAAAAATACAAAAATTAGTCTGGTGTGGTGGTGGGCGCCTGTAGTCCCAGCTACTTGAGAGGCTGAGGCAGGAGAATCGCTTGAACCCCTACAGGCGGAGATTGTAGTGAGCTGACTTTGCGCCTCTGCATTCCAGCCTGGGCAACAGAACAAGATTCCGTCTCAAAAAAAAAAGTTCAGTCAGATGCTTTTCTCTAATGCTGAGTGGTGAGTATATATGCCTCTGAAATGGCAGTTTGTAGAGATATTTATGATGTATCTTTACCTTGTTTAATTTCTAAAGGTTTTTTTTTTTTTTTTTAATGGAGTTTTACTCTTTTGCCTAGGCTGGAGTGAAGTGGTGCATTCTTGGCTCACAGCAACCTCTGTCTCCTGGGTTCAGGCAGTTTGCCTGCCTCAGCCTCCCGGATAGCTGGGACTACAGACACATGCCCACTCCTGGGGTTATGAGTCTGAATAATTGTTTGCAATAGGTTAGCGAGAACTTGTGGCTCCTTGCTATTAAAAATTTTTCTGCCACCAGAGCTACCAGAACCTTGGGAGTCTGTGTGTCTCGGGGTCGGGTGGGGGGCGGGTGGTGATGGTGGTTTCTAGCAGTCTGTCCCTTGGCCACTAAAATAGATGCTGTTTGCCCTCTCAACAACTTGGGAAGGTTTAAAACTAACTGCAACCACAAATCTATGTGTGGAAATTGATTGAGATGTTCTAGCTCGCCACATATAACTTAATGCCTTACTTTGGAGACGAGACCTGTCTAGGATCCCCTTTGGGGGCCAGCCTACCTTAAATGCTGGCCAATTTACCTTACATAAAGTCCTTAATTTTTCTGGTGTCATAGTTATTTTATAATTCCCACAAAATTTCTTTTAGAAATTTTTTTAGCATAGTCTTTAAAGGAGTGGGCTTGCTATGGGAGTGACCCATACTAACACTCCAAAGAAACAATTCCCACAGTTAGGAGAGTGTTAGTTCACTTACAGCAGTTTCCGCCCAGCAAGAGGCAGCACGGAGCACTTTCCGATTTACATTTACTTCAGTCCTTTCACAACCCCCAGATGGCAGAGGCTTCTCCACTCAGCCTTATGTGGCTGTCTCTAATTCTTAAAAATTGCTCAACGCATGATGCCCCTCCTAATGGGCCTGATACCTTTCACGACTGACTTCAGTCGGACCCATCTACACACACACACACACACACACACACACACGCACACAAAATCGCTTTCCTTCCTGTTTGAAACCATAAGCAAAAAGCTTCCAAGGTTAGTTACAGAGAGAGAGCACACCACATTCAAAAGTGCCGAATCTGGCCACCTGTGTGATTAGGCCACGCTTCCACCCAAAATGGGGTGGGCTATTTTCCCCTGGATTAATCTTACCATATTTAGTTGTCTGGATGTTCCAAGCACCCGTTCCTTTTCTGTGTTCAGCCACTGGGTGGATCCACACTGCGGGGCCTCCCTGCTCTGCTCTGCTCCAGCGAGGCTTTTCCACTGGGCAAATACACGCCCAGGAGTGCTCTCAGGATTTGGATTTGCGTAGCTTTAGCAGGCGGGAACACCTCGCAGGGATGCTCCACAGGCCTAGGCAAACGCCTGAGAGACTTTTTCCCGACGTCTGCTATCCGAGACTCACTTTCCGGCCAACTCACCAAAAATGTGGCCAACGCACCAAAAATGTAGCAGGAGCAGCTGTGGGAAACAGAGCCCTAGAACACCGAATGGGGAAGGAAGGAGTTTATTACAGCCGGGAGCTGAGGAATAATTTGTCTAAATTCAGCTCATTTAACAAAGGAATAGTCTGCCTTTATATAGACTTACACTTTAGATATTACACGTGGAAGACTTTTAGGTTTACAGCCTTAGAAATCACATATGAAAGGGTTTTGGGTTTACAGTTTTAGGAATCACATGTGAAAATGTTTTTGGTTTACAGTGAAAAGGTTTTGGGTTTACAGTTTTAGGACTCACATGTGAAAAGGTTGCTGGGTTTGATCTTGTTTTAAGTAAAAACTGTCTTCTGGAGAGTTTCACCAAGACCAAGCCTGCCACCTACAGGAAGGTGAATCAGGAGGCGCCAGTCGTCAGCCTTTTCTTCTATTGAAATGCAGAGTGGCAGTCAAAGGGGAAGTTGATCCCAACTGCCTGGGTCTCTTTCCTCACCTAGGCTGGAGTGAAGTGGTATGGTCTCGGCTTAGAGCAACCTCTGCCTCCTGGGTTCAAGCAATTTGCCTGCCTCAGCCTCCCAGATAGCTGGGACTACAGACACGTGCCACCATGCCCTGCTAATTGTTTTTTGTATTTTTGGTAGATATGGGGTTTCACTGTGTTAGCTGGGATGATCTTGATCTCTTGACTTTGTGATCACCCGCCTCAGCCTCCCAAAGTGTTGGGATTACAAGTGTGAGCCGCTGTGCCTGGTTTTTTTTTTTTGAGACTGAGTTTCACTCACTTGCCTAGGCTGGAGTGCAGTGGCTTGATCTCGGCGTACTGCAACCTACACCTCCCGGGTTCAAGCAGTTATCATGCCTCAGCCTCCCGAGTAGCTGGGATTATAGGCACATACTACCACTCCTGGCTACTTTTTCTATTTTTAGTAGACAGGGTTTCACCATGTTGGCCAGGCTGGCTTTGAACTCCTGACCTCAAGTGATCCACCTGCCTCGGCCTCCCAAAGTGCTGGGATTATGGGCATGAGCCACTGTGCCTGGCCAATTTTTGTATTTTTTTCTTTTGCTGTTTTTTTTTTTTGTTGTTCTCTTTTTGAGACGGCGTCTCGCTCCATCACCCAGGCTGGAGTGCAGTGGCACGATCCTGGCTCGCTGCAGCCTCTGCCTCCTGGGTTCAAGTGATTCTCCTGCCTAAGCCTCCTGAGCAGCTGGGATTACAGGCATGTGCCACCATGCCCAGCTCATTTTTGTATTTTTAGTAGAGATGGGGTTTTGCCATGTTGGCCAGGCTGGTCTTGAACTCCTGATCTCGGGTGATCCACCCTCCTCGGCCTCCCAGAGTGCTAGGATTACGGGAGTGAGCCATGGTGCCCAGTCTCCAAAGGTTTTTCATGTGAAATTAGTAAAAGTTGTATGGTAGGTGGTAGTGAGAAGTGACTATGGGAAATAGGAAAACGAATTGGAGTAAATGTAGAAATATGTACCAGAATAATGGGTTATAGAATTTACCTTGATGGTCCTGGTGGCTAGAGAAAAGAGGGAAGCATAATGAATCCTGAGATTCTTACTTAAAGTAAAAAACAGCAGTTAGGAAGAGTTGTATTTTGAATTTCAGTTACAGGTGTGGTTGAAGTGCTTTATAAACTGCATAGGTTTTTTTTTTTTTTTTTTTTTTTTGAGACAGAGTCTCACTCTGTTGATCAGGCTGGAGTGCAGTGGCATAATCTTGGCTCACTGCAACCTCTGCCTCTTGGGTTTAAGAAATTCTCCTGCTTCAGCCTCCCTAGTAGCTGGGATTACAGGTGTATGCCACCATGCCCAGCTAATTTTTTTTATTTTTAGTAGAGATGGGGTTTCACCATGCTGGCTGGGCTGGTCTAGAACTCCTGATCTCATGATTTGCCTGCCTTGGCCTCCCAAGGTGTTGGGATTACAAGTGTGAGCCACTGTGCCAGGCCAGTAAGTGCTCTTTTATGGTTGAATTGCCTTAATATTTTTATCAGTCTCAGGAGCACTGTTCTAGGTTCGTGGAAATTGGGGCCCTAAAATTTTTTAAATTTATTTTTATTTGTTAATTATTATTTTTTACGAATTGGGTCTCACTATGTTGCCCAGGCTTGTCTTGAACTTCTGGCCTCCAGCAGTCCTTCTGCCTTGACCTCCCAAAGTGCTAGGATTATAGGTGTGAGCCATCATGCCTGGCCTGTTAAAGAATTTTAAAAAATAGTTGCTTTGGCCAGGCTCGGTGGCTCATGCCTGTAAATTCCAGCACTTTGGGAGGCCAAAGAAGGTGGATCATCTGACGTCAGGAGTTCGAGACCAGTGTGGCAGTAGAGACCCCGTCTCTACTAAAAATACAAAAGAAAATTCGCCAAGTACGGTGGTGGGTGGCCCGTAATTGCAGCTACTCAAGAGGTTGAGGCAGGAGAATCGCTTGAACCCAGGAAGCAGAGGTTGCAGTGAGCTGAAATCTCACCATTGCACTCCAGCCTGGGTGACAAGAGCAAGACTGTCTTAAAAAAGAAAAAAAGTGTATAATTCAATAGTTTTTATTGTATTCATAATTGTTCAGGTATCATCATCATCAATTTTAGAATATTCCATTATCCCAACAATCCTTTACCCAGTAGCAGTCACCAGTCCACTTTCTGTCTCTGTTTGCCTCTTCTGGATATACTTAAATGGTGTTTTGTGACTGCCGCCTTTCACTTATCATAACCTTTTTTTTTTTTTTTTTTTTTTTTTTTGGGAGACAGAGTCTCACTCCGTCACCAGGTACCAGGCTGGAGTGCAGTGGCGCGACCTCGGCTCACTGCAACCTCTGCCTCCCGGGTTCAGGCAATTCTCCTGCCTCAGCCTCCCGAGTAGCTGGGACTACAGGCGCGCGCCACCACGCCCAGCTAATTTTTTTGTATTTTTAGTAGAGATGGGGTTTCACCATGTTGGCCAGGATGGTCTCGATCTCTTGACCTCGTGATCTGCCCGCCTCAGCCTCCCAAAGTGCTGGGATTACAGGCGTGAGCCACTGCACCCGGCCAGCATAACGTTTTAAGGGTTCATCTATGTTGTATGTAGCATTTATCAGTACATCATTTCTTCTTCTTTATGCATATTTCATTGTATAGATCTACATTTAATTTATCCATTTATCAGTTGATAGGCCTTTTACTTTCCATTTTTTTTGGCTATGATGGATCATGCTGATGTGAACATTTGTGTTCAGGGTTTTTTCAGCAGACATGGTTTCATTTCTCAGATTTGAAAGGGTGCATCAATCTGTAGTATACACACACAAAAATAACAAATTTCTTCACCAGGGCCAGTGCTCATTAGAAAAGGGGGTGGGGCCAGCACAGTGGCTCATGCCTATAATCCCAGTACTTTGGAAGGTCGAGGCAGGTGGATCTCGAGGTCAGGAGATCAAGACCATCTTGGCTAACATGGTGAAATGCAACCCATCTCTAATAAAAATACAAAAGATTAGCTGAGTGTGGTGGCAGTCCCTGTGATCCCAGCGACTCGTTAGGCTGAGGCGGTAGAACCGCTTGAACCTGGGAGGCAGAGGTTGCACTGAGCAAGACTCCGTCTCCAAAAAAGAAACGGTATGGGAGGATTACATTATCTACAGCTTACACTGTGGATTTGGAGTTCTTCCAAGCCACACTTTTTACTAGAGCTAATGACTACTTTCTTTTCTCTTTGAAGGAAGTATTTGCAGGCTAACAGTGTAAATAAACTTGTTAACAGCCCAGGGAAGAGGACTGCTTAAACTATAGAGAACAGGTGTTGTCAGTGAGCTCAAAACTCTTTAGATGCAATGAATATGCAGTTGATTGATCTGCTGATGACAGTTCTTTATTAAAGCAAGTTCCCTAAGAATTTTAACAAGGGGACAGTTCATTAACCTAGTCATGGTTATTGTATGTATTTAAAAGCACCTGGCTGGGTGCGGTGGCTCATGCCTGTTATCGTAGCACTTTGGGAGGCCGAGGCAGGTGGATCACCTGAGGTCAAGAGTTTGAGACCAGCTTGGCCAACATGGTGAAACCCCATCTCTACTAAAAATACAAAAATTAGCCAGGCATGGTGGCGTTCACTTGTAATCCCAGCTACTCTGGAGCCTGAGGAGGGAGAATCGCTTGAACCCGGGAGGTGGAGGGTGAGCTAAGATCGAGCCGTTGCACTCCAGCCTGGACAACAAGAGTGAACCTCCCATCTAAAAAAAAAAATGGTTAGTAGATATGCTGAAATAGGTTGGGTGTATGTATCCAGTGAAATCTAGAGGTAATTACGTATCTTTTTTTTTTTTTTTTTTTTTTTTTTTTTGTTAAAAAAAAAAACACCAAGCCTGGGTTCCAGTGCAACAATTTAAGAACAAAGCACAAAACAAAATGGATACAAACAAAAAATCCAAAAACAAAAACAGAATC
>CAUYLG010042597.1:0-11943 GCA_963573385.1 Cacajao melanocephalus | reverse complement strand
GGGGGGTGCAGGGGACATACTCAGGTAGATGTGGAAGATGAGCAGCTGCCCCAGCTGGAGCAAGCCAAGCAGGTCCAGCAGGAACACGGCCGCCCCAACGATCGCGACCATCGGGGTCTTCACCTTCACCGGGAACAGCGGGAGGAACAGCAGCCATGTGTTCGCACTCCTGACATCTGTGGAGACAAGGGAGAGACACCGTGTCCAGCACCTGCTGATGGGCACCGCGCCGGGTGGACGTCGCAGACCAGAGCTAGCTGGGGACGGGGTGGCATGGGGACAGCCTCCCGAGTAACTGGGACTACAGGTGCTCGGACTTTGTCCCTGCCCAGGTGGACGCCTACCTTACCTGAGTGCCCCTCGGGCCCCGCTGCCTGCGGGTGGTTTTTATGATCCCAGCTTTACTTACCCAGAGGTGAGGCTGCAACAGGGTCACTAACTGCAGGGGTCACTGCGCCTGCTGGCTCCGCCGGGCCCCAGCACCCACCCCTTCCTCATAGCCCACGCTGCCTCCCTGGGCCCTCTGCACCCTAAAACAGCCACCTTCAAATAGAACAGGAAAGCCAGAACTCTCCTGGGGGCATTTCTAAGATACGGTCCTCTGTGACCCGGGGCTGCCAACACCCAAAACAACACTTCCAAAAATCAGGCGTGAGAAAGATGCTGAGGGCTGTGCGAGGCAGGATGGCAGAGGGTGGATTCAGCCTGGATGTCTCTGGGTGACGGGTGCTGCCTGGAACTGGCGGCCTTGGGGGCTATCCTAGAAGGCAAACACCACACTCAGCATGACGGGGCTGCAGCTGCATGTGCACAGCCAGGCTGGACCCACGCTGCCCCCTTAGCCAGTGACGTCATGATGAGCGCGAGTAGCTGCTTGGCTCAGGGCCCCGCTGGCTTTGAAGCCCTGCAGAATCTTCCAGGAAATGGCTCAATCCATGGTCCATGAACTCACCGGAGCCCCTGCCCTGCCGTGCAGAAGCAGCGTGTTCCAGGAAAGAAGCCAGTGTGGCGGCTCTGGCTGCCTTTGCCCTCTCCCTCTCCTGGCATCCCCTGGAGTGAGCGCCCAGACAGCGCAGAGGCTGCTGGGGAATATGAGTCGCCGTAGAGGGAGGAAGACAACAGGCGTGGTCCTGGGCTCAAGGCCGCTGAGGTCAGGGCTTACCAGGGCAGAGCTGGCTTTCAAAAATTGCTTCAGGGCGCCTGTGAGGCCCTGGTGGCACCCATCATGCTTCAAGGTGGACAGAGGAGCTTTAGGGCCTTTACCAGGGAGCTGGCAAAGCTCATCCTTGAAAAAAACGTTGCACTGTGTTGGCTCTGGAATGTTCTGGAACAAGGGCCACGTGGGTCCTGCCTCTCTCAACACCTGAGCCATGTGCAGTGTGGGCACAGCCACACCTGGGGCCAAGACTGGCAGCCTTGACCCACACCCCAAGGGCTGCTTGGCCCAGGTCCTCCTGGTCAGGGTCCCGGTGCTGCAGCTACCAGTACATCAAGCGGTGGGGGTGTAGGGGGGCGGGGGCAGCTTCCACAGCAGATGCTTGCAGTCCCACGCAGGGCTCTGACATCCTGCTGCCAGCCGGGCACTGCCTCCGGAGGTTCCAGGGAGATCCTCCAACCGCTGCCAGCTCCTGTGGCTCCAGCCACCCTGGGCTGTGGCCGTGTCACCCCACCGTGCCTCTGTCCTCACAGGGCTGCCTCCCTCTGCATCTCTCCTTTCTCTTATAAGCACAGTCGTGGCTAGATTTGGGCCCCTGGGATAACCCAGCACAATCCTCCCACCTCAAATCCTAAGTCACAGCCACAGACACATTTCCCAGGACGCTGGCATCATGGGGTCTGGGTTAGGCATGGACTCGACTCCAGAGTCCACAGTCCACCACCACCACGTCTCTCCTGTGGCTCAGTGCAGGCAACAGTTCCTAAGGGCCCACTTGGCCAAGAGCCTCAGCACCCCACGGCCTACAGCCCCCACCCCCAGCCCCACTCCCAGCCCCACCTCCGCTTTCTCCTCCCCTCAGGCTGCTCATGAAGGATGGGCACCCCCCTCACCCACCGCCACGTGGCCCACAAGGCATGGCAGGCGCTCCAGGGCTGACTGTGGCGGTCAGGGCAGCAGTGAGCCACGCGCTCTCAGCTCCTGCAGGACAGGCACCCTACTCCCACATCCCACAGGAACGCCGACAGGCACTACAAGCCTGACTGTGGAGGCTCAGGCAGCAGTGGACCCACGCTCTCTCGCCTGACATGACCTGGCAGTACCCACAGAGTAGTGTGGCCAGTGCCATCCTGAGCCTGCCTGCTGGGCACTGGGGGCTGCTGCCTTTGGCCCAGGTCAGAGTCTGCCTGGGGCTGCCCACCCCAGCCTCTCCCTGGGCCAAACGGGGCCAACCACCCCCAGACCCGATACTGCCACCCGGAAAGACAGCAGGAGGCGAGGCTGTAGCCAAGTCGGCTCACGGCAGCCCTGGCAGAGGCCCCACCAGGAGCGGCAGCCACGTACCTTCATACTTGGGGTCTGTGCGGAGCACCCGGGGGTTCACAAAGTACTGGATGAGGGTGTACAGCAGGATAGTGATGACGCAGAGCAGGCCAGCTACGGCCAAGGCCACGGTGCTGAAGAAGAACCTGCAGGGAGACGCACAGGCAGGCATGGGGGCGCGCACTGAGGCAGGTGAGGGCATGTGGGGGTGGGCACTGGGGGCAGCGGGGGGGCATCTGAGGCCCGCAGGGTGGAGGTGACAGGTCAGTGTGGGCGTCCACTGGGAGAAGGCGCCTGGCCAAGGCCCGACACTGGCCCCAAACTCCACTCTCAACCACACTGGGAGCTCAGGCTCCCATCTCAGTCCCATCCTGTGACACTCCCCAGGGTCTCCAGGCCTCTCGCTGGGGAGGGACGGCCGTGGCCCACTCCCACCATCTCACACTGCCTGACAATTCATGCACCGCTTCTTGCAAACGTGATTTCATTTAATCCCCACAAGGAACAAGGAGGTTGTGGGGACGGGAATCAGCCCTTCTCAAAAGTGAGGAAACTGAGGCCAGAGACACAGTGTGACTCGTCCAAGCCCACCCGGCCAGCGGAGCGTGAGGGTCACGCGCGTCCCCAGCATCACAGCTCTGGGGCCTCCGCCTGCACCTCTCCACCCCACCTCATTCAGACAGGGGCTCCCTCCCAGCCAAGGAACACTTGGGCTGGGTCCACTTGGGGGCCCTGAGCCTGGTCTGTGTCGGGGTCTCGTGGCACCACTCAAGGCAAGGGCACTGAAGCCAGGGAAGGTAAAGGCCACAAGAGCACCATAGCACCGAGGAGGGCCTGTGGGCACCCAGGAGAGCAGGCACACCGTGGGCCTGAGGGCTCAGGGACCCGGATCTCTGCACCCAAAGGGAACTTGGGCTGAGGAGGCCGTGGAGGAGCCCGGCTGTGCCTCGGCCCCAGCCTTCTTCTCCAAGTGTCCTGTGCATATTTGAGCCAAAAGCCACGTCCACGCTGTGGACCCGAAACCACCCTAGTCTCTCGTCTTTGCTCAAAAGATGCTGATAATGATCCAACCAGAAAATCCAATTCTGGGCAGCAGTTCCTGGAACATCTTCATCCACATTCTCATTTCGCCAAAGCATCTTCCCTTGGTCTTTCCACCAATATGATATTTTTTAAAAAGTATCCTCTAATCTCCCTTAACCTCTTCCTGTGTATTCTGTTCACCTAAACTTGTGAAATTCCTTTTCATGTTTTCAGCTGGAGGCCAGAGTATGAATCCGACAGTCTTCTGAGGACGTTGGGTGGGGGGGATGGGGGGAACTGCCTTCCAGGCACTCCTGCTCCCTCCAAGAGTCTTGAGAGTCTTCCAGAAGATCCAGGGGCAGGGCAGCTCCAGGTGTGAGGGGCTCCCTGACTGCCGCTCCCTCTCACTGGCTTCCCTCCCACAGCGACAACCAGGCGGGTGGTCCTGCGCCCTCCTTCCTGGCTTGCTGGTCCCTGATGGCGCCAACATGCTCTCCGGTAAGCGCCGAGCCTGGTATCCTGGCCTGGATGTGGCCGTGCAGGGCGGAGGACTGGTGATACCTTCCATGCCTGACTTCGGTTTCCAAAGAAGCAACCCCTGCAAGCAGCGGGTGCTCCACCCTGCCCCCAGTCCCCCAGGGCCTGAGCCCACTCGGAGAGTAAAGATCCCTCATCTTCACCCTACTGTCTGGACAGGACTCCCCTCTTCATCCAATAAAAAAAAGGTGGGTCTCCAAGACCACAGAGCCCAAAGCCCATGAGACCGGGCAGAGCCATTCACGCGGGGCTCCTCTTCCCACTGCCACACAGGGCCGCTCTCCTGTCCTTCAACAGGTCAGCACCCGCAGTTGGAGGCCAGCACTCTAGGTCTTCCCAGGATGCCAGGGCCGCCTGCTTCCTCCTCTCCGTCTCCCTTCCTCTTGCACCAGGAAGCAGCAAACAGTCTCCCTCGCAGGGGTTCTGCCATCAACTCTGTCAACTTCCGGGCCGGAGGGCACCCGTGCCCCCAGCCCTGCTCTCCTGACGCCCCTTTCCCACACATAGGCTGCGGCATCTGTCTGCACTGGGCGCCCACACAGTGCCTCTCCCTCACCCCTCCTGGGTAAGGCAGGCCCTCCCCTTGCCACCTGCCTGTGGGCCCTCACCCCTCACCTTCCCCACCAGGCCTCGCGGACAAGCCAGCTCGAGGCACCAGAGCACAGAGTCCAGAAGGAGGCGGTGCCCAGGGCTCCCAGAGTAGCTGGCCCCACCGTGGCCGTCAGAGCTGCTCTTTTCCAGGGGGAGGTGGGTGGGTCTCCCCGGCCCTTCCTGCCTCACGTGGCCTCTGGCCTTCTCTGCAGTGGCGCAGTCTCTCTGTCCTTGCTGGGCTGCTCAGCCACTCTGGACACACTTTGTGCTCAACTCAGGAGGGCAGGGAGGCAGGGCAGGGACCCCACAGCATGTCCTGTGACACCAGACAGCATTGGTTCCTATTCCCGCCCACACCAAGGCCTCTTTCAACTCAGCACGCAGTAGCTGGGGGCACACACGGTTCTTTTCCCTAGTGATCTTCACAACTCAAAGTGCCACGGACAGCCAGGGCTCAGAACACGGGGCCTTGAGAGTCCCTGGATCCTCCACAATGCTCGGGGAAACACCTCTCTTCCATGCACTGGGTGCCCACTGCCCCTCCATGGCCTCACCACTGTGCTCCACAAGCCAGCAGTCTTGGCAGAGAGAAGGTATCCCAGCCCAGGACAGCGTGGGCAGGCCACCTCAGCCAGTGTGGACCACGGGTGCCCACGTAGGGGCCTCCAGGGACTTCCTCTGTGGACGAGACTGTCCAGGGACGGCTGCACCACAGCCCCAGAACCAGACACAGCGCCAGCATGCCAGGACAGGGATGCGGCCCCGAGAGGACCCCTGCCCACAGACCCCTCCTTTCAAATCCCCCCACCCAGCCCCACTGTGTGCCTCACCAGTAGTTCCGGCTCCCCACACAGTTGTTGAGCCATTTGCAGTGGTGATCGAAGCCTGACACACACTTGTTGCAGGTGATGCAGTGCTTAGTTTTCTTGGTCCTGGAGGGAAGAATTGGGGAGCGGCCGTCAGGCCGGAAGCCTGCAGCCTGGTGCAGGGCTACAGCCCGATCACCAGGGGCCAGGCGCCTGGAGGGAACCAGCCCTGTGTGGCCTGGGGAGGGGGGCGTCCGGTGGGAACAGGAGGATGGCGGAAGGTGCTGAGGCCCATGGGGAGGAGAAGCAGGACAGCTCTGGGCGGAGGCAGCCACAGAGCAGGAGGAGGCGTGTCTGCACTGGGTGTGGCCGCCCTGAGCGTAGGGGGGCCAGGAGCCGAAGGGGCGCTTGGATTCCACCTGTGCCTACAGGGACCCCTTACAGCTGCCCCCTAGGCCACCATGGATGTCCCAGGGCCCCTGAAGACACGGAGACCATCCCCCCTCTTTCCTTAGGGCTTGTCTTGAAAATCCCCAAGAACAATAGCGCCCTCTTGCCCCTGGACCCCAGGGGAGGGACCTGTGTGCACAAAATCCACTGAGGATCAACCGTGCCTGAATGCAGACACAGCCCTCCAGCCTCAGCCCTGCCTGCAGAGTGGGTGCAGCCCGGCACTGTGTCCTCTTCACAGGGGACTAGGGGCTGTTCACCTCAGCCACAGACTGTGGCCAGGGCTACTCCCAGGAAGCCCCATTAGCACCGGCTGCAGCCATGGCAGGGGCCCCGAGGGACGGGCAGTTCCCTGAGCCCCCTCAGCCCTGGAGCTGACTCCGACACCGTGGGGCCTCAGCGAGGGCGAGAACTCACACGGTGACCTTGCACAGGTTGCAGTAATGGTTCTGGATCACGTGTGCGTGTTTGGATCTGTCAAAGATGGGCATGGGCTGAGAATAGTCCTTCTTGAGTCTCACGTTGAGGTCGGCTGGGTCAATGAAGCAGGTGATCAGATGAAAGACGAGGTGGAAAAAGAAAATCCCCCCAGCCACCTGGCACGTCAAGGAAGAACCTGGCCCAGGTCCTGTCAGCCTGGCGTGAGGCATCCCCTTGAGGCCCAAGGACCCAGAGGAGGCGAGGACGCCGATCAGCCCTGCTCACCCAGCCCTGCTCACCCAGCCCTGCACACATAGGCCTGCTCACCTGAGCCCTGCACACCCAGCCATGCTCATCTGAGCCCTGCACACCCAGCCCTGCTCACTCAGCCCTGCACACCCAGCCCTGCTCACTCAGCCCTGCTCACCTGAGCCCTGCACACCCAGCCCTGCTCACCTGAGCCCTGCACACCCAGCCCTGCTCACTCAGCCCTGCACACCCAGCCATGCTCATCTGAGCCCTGCACACCCAGCCATGCTTACCTGAGCCCTGCACACCCAGCCCTGCTCACCTGAGCCCTGCACACCCAGCCCTGCTCACTCAGCCCTGCACACACAGCTCTGCACACCGGGCTCTGCTCCCCCAGCTCTGCACACCTGGTTCTGCACACACAGCCCTGCACACCTGGCTCTGCACACACAGCGCTGCACACCTGGCTCTGCTCACACAGCCCTGCACACGTGGCTCTGTTACCTCAGCCCTGCACACCTGGCTCTGCACACACAGCCCTGCACACCTCGCTCTGCTCCCCCAGGCCCAGAGGAGAAGCCACCAAACAGCCTTGCACACACAGCTCTGTGCCCAGCAGTGGTGGGGACCAGGATGGCTCCCCCACAACCTTTTGGTTTATCCCTGTTGGACACAAGACGAATTCCCCACAGAAGGCCCTGTACCCCCAGAGGCTCAGCCAGGCCAGCCAAGCACGGTGACCTCAAAACCCTTTACACCTGAGGGAGAGAGCAGGGCTATAGGAGGGATGCCCAGGTGTAAACATGGCCAGATGCAGCCCCAACAGCCCTGGGGAAGCCTGGGTTGTTTCATACCAGAGATTTCATACCAGAGCCCCTAAGCACCAGGAGACAAGCACAGACTCAGCAGGAGCAGGGAGAGGAGGGAGGGAGCTGCACAACCTACCCACTCCCTCTAGCCCCCAGATGGCTTGCTCAGGGACCTCCCCAGACTCCCTCTAGACCCCAGATGGCTCACTCAGGGACCCCAACAATTCCCTCTAGACCCCAGATGGCTCACTCAGGGACCCCCCACAACTCCCTCTAGATCCCAGACGGCTCATTCAGGGACCCCCCCAGACTCCTTCTAGACCCCAGATGGCTCACTCAGGGACCCCCTAGACTCCCTCTAGATGCCAGACAGCTCATCAGGGATCCCCCCCAACTCCCTCTAGACCCCAGACGGCTCACTCAGGGAACCCCCCAGAATCCCTCAGAGGGCTCACTCAGGGAATTCCTCAGACTCCCTCCAGACCCCAGATGGCTTGCTCAGGGACCCCTCCCCCCACCTACTCTCTCAGACAGCTCTCTCAGGGAACCCCCCCGACTCCTTCTAGACCTCAGATGGCTCACGTAAGGCCCCCTCAAAGACTCATCAGGGACCCCAGACTGTCTTAGGGGCTCCAGACTTGCTAAGAGACCCCCAACCTGCTCAGGGACCCCCAGACTCTCTTTGGGACCCCCCCAGACTCTCTCAAGGACCCCACATAGCTTGCTCAGGGACCCTGGGCCTCTATCTTGGGCCCTGGCTTCAGGAGCCTGGCTTCAGGGACCCTGGGGAGAGAGCCTTTGCCCCTGGAGCCAGCAGAAGCTGGGCTCCCCGTGACTGGGACATCTGCTCCCGCCCTCAGATCCTGGATCCCTCCTCCTCTTGCCCTGGGACCAACACAGCCTCCTCATGGCAACCAAACAGATGGGGTGGAGTGCGGGGCCTCCCATCACCCTGCCAGGGTGGCAGCCCCTTCCTCTGTGGAGCTGGAGCAGCACTTCCTTCACTGGAAACTGGCAGGCAGGGAGGGTGGGGCCAGGCAGGGCCTCTGCCTGGGCAGCAGATGGAAGCTCAGGCTGAGGATACCCACCTAGGCCCTCGGCCACCGTGGCCAGCAGCAGCCTAACTCCTCTAGCCATCGCACACACAAGCCCACTGCCAGGGAGACGGGTGCAGGGGGCCACCAGCAGACAGCCTGGGGATGGAGTGGCTCTAACCGGGACCCTGTGACCTCCATGTGGAGGAGCTCAGGGCTGTCCTGAGCCTGACCCTGCCAGGCAAACCCCGAGGAGCTGCCTGAGCCCGTTCCCAAACCTGCAGGCACCTGGGCCAGGCAGCTGCCCTGAAGGTGTCTACCCAGGAACAAAAGCGTTCGGCTGCCAAGGGACTCCCAGAGATTCCAGGGCAGCGTCTACCCTGGACAGCTCCCTGGGACACAAAGCTTTTTGCATGAGAACCGGGTTGAAGCAAGATCTTTTACCGCACACTGTGGTGCTCCGCTGTCCCTCAGCTGCGCGTTGGCCAGTGATGTCCACGCTCTGCGCGTGAGCTTGGGTCGTGCTCCCGGGACACCCGTCACCCACAGGAATGATGCTGTGACCTTAAGTTGGCCACGTTTTGCCCAGGCTGACCTAGCTAGCCACTGTGCCCTTCACCCACCTGGGTAACCCTCCCTGAGCTGGCGGGGAGCCCAGGATAGAGGTGAGACAGGGCACTGTTTTCTCAACTTTCTCTGCTTTTACTTTCACATTTAATTTTATCCCGGTAGTGTTTTATGTTCCAGTGAGCAATCAAAAGCAAAAGAAGCAGAGTAAACATCTCCCTTCATCATGCAAACGCCTGCCCTCTGGAAGTTTTGGGCTCAGGCTGTCGTGAGCACCGCAGCTGCGCCGGAACCTCCCGTAGCAACACTGTTTCGTAATAAACAGTGCAGCCTCGCCAGCCCAGGACGCACGCCTCGCGCCCTTTGTAACACTGCTAACCTTTCTCCGCCCAGTTCTGCAGGCTGGAAGCGAGGGGGCGCAGAACAAGCCACAGCCCCTGCTCCTGGTGCCCAGCGCGGCCACGTCTTGTCATCCTGTCAATCCCTGTGGAACTCAAAGCTGACGTGCGGCTGAAGGCCCAGCACCACTCAATGCCGGCGAACTCCCCGCTGTGCTGCCAAGCCCATGCCTCCCTGGGCCACAGGACTTTGCTAGGAAGAGATTTCTCTGGATGAAACAGCTGCACAGATTCCAACCCCTTCCACACAACGGGCCCTGTGGACGCAGCAGCGACAGTGGAGCCTGTTTCCCTCTGCAGAAGAACAGATGGGGGCACCTGCACCCGAGCGTACTCTGGAAGGGTCCACGCACAAGGCTGCTGGACAGTAGGCCACACCTGGCAGTCAAATGTCCACCTAACCAGGGGTCTTTATTCCATTTCTTCCCTGGTCTCCACAATACAGTGTCCCTCATCCTGATCCTGACTCTGGACCCTGACCTCCTCTGGAGTCAGGGGCTGCAGCCACTGGGCCTGGGCAGTCACTTCTCAGACACACCTGATCCTTGCGGGTGCCACATAGCGTGGGCACCCTCTAGTGGCCACAATGTAAGGCCACGTGCTGCTGGCCCAGGGACCTGAGGGGGTCGCTGAGTACAGCCAGGGACCCATCCTGAGCTCAGTGTCGGCCAGAGGGAGGGGCAGCATGGAGGAGGGCTAGGCCACCGAGGGCCGGGCTGGGGCTCCTTGAGAAACAGAGGTCCAGGTATGGAGTGGGGGTACAGGGGGGCCACAGAGGGTTTACCTACCAGAGAGCAGGTGACAGCTCAGAGGCAGACACAGCAGGAACACAGGGCTGAAACAAAGCTAAGCCACGGGCAGAAGAGAGAATGGAGGGAATGGATTCCAAAGGCATGAAGTAAGTAGCCAGGTGCTGAGGGTTGAATCCATCCCCCACACAGGTCCAAGCCCAACCCCTGCACCTGTGGATGTGACCTGACTTGGAAATAGGGTCTTTGCAGATAGGCCAAGGTAGTTTCAGGGCAGGGGGACTACTCCAGTGACTGGCGTCTTTACGAAAATGGGAACTGAACGGTAGCAGACACATGCAGAGGAAAGACAGTGTGAACACGAGAAGACGAGCCACGGAGTGCAGCCAGAACCGTTTCCTCCAGCAGCTTCATGGGGAGCAGGCCAGCACCCGATTCCAGACCCCAGGCCCCAGAACTGTGAGACCAGAAGCGTCTGCTGTTGCAGGCATTCAGTTTGTGGTGCTTTGTGACGATGGCAGCCCCAGGATGCACCACAGCTACCCAGTGATGCTGGTGGAGAGAGAGATGGTGGACGGGGCATCAGGACAGGGCGCCTCCCTCTGCAGAGCATGCATGGGGCTATGTAGTGGAATCAGAGACAGAGAGATGGTGGACAGGGCAGCAGGGCAGGGCAACGCCCTCTGCAAAGCATGCACTGGGCCATGAGGTGGAATCGCTGATGGAAACAGCATTTTACACCGCCGGGTAACTGTGATTCAGCCAAGGGTTGCAACAGAAAGCAACACACTTCAGAGGCCCAGAGTCCACCCCTGTGCACTCCTCTGGACTGGCAGGGGCAGGGACCCGGCCTACCCTCCCAAGGAACAGCTGCAGGGACCCAGGCTCTGGGGGTGTAGGGGCTGGGGCTGCAGGTGGAGAACTCGGAGGCCAGGCCACAGCAGAAGCTGGGTTAGTGCCAGGGGACCTGGTGATGCCAGCAGAGGTATACTTCAGGCCTGGCAGAGACAGGTCACCACTCAGAACAACGATCTGTCCTGACAAGAGGAGGGGTGCCAGGCTGGCAGTGTGTGCTGGGTGGAGACATGAGCTGCCACATTCCAGCCCTGCCACCGTCAAACCTTGATGCCCACATGTGTGTCCAGGCATGGCCTTAGACCCCCACAGAACCCCCACTCTGGCGACTGGGCACACTCAAGGCCTCTCGGCAAAGGCCTCCTCTTGGGAAGTAAGAACCACTTCCCTAAATCCTCTAGGACTGGGGAGGCCAGGGAGCAGATGGGGGACATAAAGTCTTCTACTCACAACCTGGCCATACCTCCCAGCCCAGACGGCCACTCCCAGCCAAGACGGCCACTCCCAGCCCCAGACGGCCCCTCACAGCCCCAGACGGCCCCTCACAGCCCCACACGGCCCCTCCCAGCCCCACACGGCCCCTCCCAGCCCCAGACGGCCCCTCCCAGCCCCACACGGCCCTTCACAGCCCCACACGGCCCCTCCTAGCCCCACACGGCCCCTCCCAGCCCCAGACGGCCACTGCCAGCCCCAGACGGCCCTTCACAGCCCCACACGGCCACTCCCAGCCCCACACGGCCACTCCCAGCCCCACACGGCCCCTCCCAGCCCCCACGGCCCCGCCCAGCCCCACACCGCCCCTCCCAGCCCCAGACCGCCCCAGCCCGCCCAGGCGGCCCCTCCCAGCCCCACACGGCCCCGCCCACCCCACACGGCCCCGCCCAGCCCCAACCGGCCCCCCCCCCCCCCCCCCCGCCCCCCCCCCCCCCCCCCCGCCCCCCCCCCCCCCCCCCCGCCCGCCCCCCCCCCCGCCGGC
>CAUYLG010042595.1:0-15122 GCA_963573385.1 Cacajao melanocephalus | reverse complement strand
GTCTGCACTCTGTCATATATATTGGTTCCTAGTTAATGAAGACTCAAGGTAAAAAAAAATGGCATACTTTTTGGTTTTCCAATGGCTAGACATCACCAGCAAAAGAACAGAAAATCAAATACCACATGTTCTCACTCATAGGCAGGTGTTGAACAATGAGAACACATGGACACAGGGAGGGGAGCATCACACACTGGGGTCTGTTGGGGGGAACTAGGGGAGGGACAGCAGGGAGTGGGGGGTTGGGGAGGGATAACATGGGGAGAAATGCCAGATATAGGTGATGGGGATGAAGGCAGCAAACCACATTGCCATGTATGTACCTATGCAGCAATCTTGCATGTTCTTCACATGTACCCCAAAACCTAAAACGCAATAAAATATATATTTTAAAAAAATTTGCTAGGCCCAAAGGAATATGAATATGAGTCATAACTTGTGAAATAAGACTGTTATGTATTTGTAGTTTGCTATAAATCTCAGAGCCACATAGGAGTGGTAGAACAAAAATAACAAAGATAACAATTGCTTGTTATTATTGCTATAGAGAACAATGGTGATTTCAACCACTCTACTTCTTTTCATTTGAATGATTAATAGGATATCATATTCTAATCCTGAAATATTTTAATATATATTAAAATTAGCTTTGGAAATTGCAGGCAATGCCAAATTAGAAACTAGCAGTTCTGACAAAATCATCAGAAGCAACTGTTCTTCAGTGTGTTTATGCTTAAAAACAAGAACCAGCTAGCAATTTAGATAAGAAATGAAGCTTGGTGCTCTCACACAAAACATTGCATCCCAGGATCTTTTAGCAACTGCCAGCCTGGACTCATGCCCATTAAAAGCAAATGTAGTTGAGAGGCAAGGATAAGAGAAGGAAATTGCTTTGGATCCTTATTAGGTTGTTTTATTGATCATGCTGGACAGTACAGTGCTGTCACATAGGCATCCAGCTCTGGGCTCTGCAAAACTGACAGTGAGAAAGAACTGTCCACTGATCCATACCCTAGGGGGCAGGACAGCTGTCCAGCAATGTATGTTTCCGCAGGTGTAAACCATGTCTGAAAGCACCACGTTACCTAATTCCAAGAGCTGTCACTCAAGCCAAAGGAAATATTTCCCCAAGCTATGTTTACTGGGCTGAGTTTTAGGAAGCGACATTTACTTTTAATTCATTCAGTAATTCTTCTCCCTGGCATGTAATCTCCACAAACACTTAGGATAACAGATGGAACATACACTATGCCTTGAAAATTAATAGCCCCCTTTATTGGTGACTGACGGAGGAAAACCGTCACTTCAACTAAAGATTTCTCAGGCTGTCACCCATAACTCAACTTTGGGACGCATCACAGGCTACCATGCTAAGGAAGACCAGGGGAAAGGCAAGGGTACCCCAATCAAAGGGCGTTAGAGACCTCGGCTGAGGCTAAAGGCCATTCTAATCTCATTCACTCTTCATTGGAAAGGAGAAATGAAACAGAAAGAACACAAGGAGCCCAGAGAGAATATTTTCAATACAGTTTGGGTTATTTAAGAGGCAAACTGCACCCTTCAATACAGCTAAAGCCTGCAGGCTTATTTGTTTTCAATACTGATCTGTAAAGAAATACCAGTGATTCTCTTGATGAAGCTTCAGAGTTACATATAATTCACTTTGGTTCTGTTCTATGCCAGAATTCTAGGGTTTAGGGGAAAGGAATTCTTCAATAAGTGTGCACTGAATCCTAATAATGAGATGTAAAAAATTTCTTTCTTTTGTCCTCTGCCAACTGCTTAGGTTTTATACTTAAAACAGATTTCTCAATGTCTCTTTCTTTTTGTGTGTGCTATAGTCCTTTTTGCAAATATTTAAAATACTAATTACTTGGAAAATCAAATAGAATTATATTTGTTTATCATGTAATTATGTGTGTATAACACTTGCAACACACACAAAAAAATTGTTTTTAACATAAATTCACTAGCTTTTGCCAGAGAGACCATATGTGGTTTTCTTCAGAACCTGCGCAATAAGTACAAATCAATATTTTCCAGTTTCTGGTTTTCATATAAGCAGAATGCCTGCTTATTGCTATAAAGTTCATTGCTAGAAATAGTTTTCCAACATTACTATTAAAATCCATTTTATTGGCCCAATGTTTAAATCAAATGACAGTGGCTTCAAAATTCTTTTTTTGAGACAAAGTCTCAGTCTGTTGCCCAGGCTGGAGTGCAGTGGCACAATCTTGGCTCACTGCAACCTTTGCCTCCCAGGTTCAAGAGATTCTCCTGCCTCAGCCTCCCGAGTAGCTGGGACTACAGGCATATGCCACCATGCCCAGCTAATTTTTTTGTATTTTTGATAGAGATGGGGTTTCACCATGTTGGCCAGGCTGGTCTCAAACTCTTGACTTCGTGATCCACTCACCTCGGCCTCCCAAAGTTCTGGGAGTACAGGCATGAGCCACTGCATCCTGCCCAAAATTCTTCTTTTTATAGAATAATTTCTATAAAGAATATCTATAATCATGGCCTCAATAATTCATTCAGTAAATTTTTATCAGGTACCTACCGTAACTGATAAATGTTTGATATGAATATTGTCAGGCTTTTCTGAATTCCATGACTGGAATTTTCTGACTCTATCCTTCTTTAAGAGAATTAGCTATAAAAGTAATGTAAGCATATAACACAAAGAGTATGTATGCGCCTAAGGCCAAGATGCAACAGACCAATGGATATTGACTAAAGATTTCCTTTTATCCTTAAAGGGCTGAGTTCTCAATAAATATAGCTCTTCTTGACTTTTGAAGAGTTTACTTATTAATGATATTAAAAATTCTAAACTGATGACTATTCCTTGTAAATGAAAAACATATGAAGAATTTTCTACTCTTCTATCAAATGTAGCTGAAAAATGTATCTAGAATAAAAAGGTTTCATGCTTGTTTTGTGGAGATTAGAGAGATACTGAGAGGAAGATAGACAGGAATGACTTCTTATTTGGAATGTACCAAAGCCTACTTGTAGAAAATTTAAAATCTTAAGGTTAAAATAATTTAAGATCTCAGTTGCCCAGTGGTTTAAATTTTATTTATTTATTTTATTAGTAATAGTAGTAAAACACTTTCTTCCACAGAGAGCCTCCTAAACGTTTAATATGTAAAAGAATAAAATCGAGTTTCTCTAGTTCAAAGAGGAGAGGGGAGAGAAGGGAGAGTATAGAAGCTTTATAGCTTGCTCCTGTCCTTCCCTTGCTTTTGCCTCAGAGGTAGGGAGGTGAGTCTCTGCAGAGTCTATTTTCTTAAACTCTTAACTGATGCAAAATTTCTGAACAGCATCATTAGTGGTGGTTGCTCAATTTCTGCTTGATTACATCTAATGACAAGGAGCTCACTGCTTCACAAACCAGCCTGTATCACCTTTCCCAATTCTAAGATAGTTGTCAAGGTTTCCTGAACTATCATTACTCACAGATCACTATCCCAGGAGAGATTTCCAATACAAATGGGATAAAAAATAATGTTTGACCATGTTTACTCATTTTCAGCTCACAAAACTCACTAGAAGCTCAAGCATGAGGCAGCAATTTTTTTTCTAGGATTTTCTGGGATCCTTAAAACAGGTTCAGGAAGTTTTCTGAAAAGTTTATACAAAGACATGTATTCCTTAAATCAAGAATGCCAGATTCAACCTCAAAAGAATGTTTGTTCTGAGTCATAAGTCCTTTGAAAAGGCTTGGTATTAGAGGGGTTATAACAAAAATGCCAATAACAGACCCTTAGCAAGCAAACTTGTACAGAAAGGTTGATTGTTCAAGAGGAAAGTGCATTCTAAATGCAATATTTATATATTCTCCAGCTCTCCAGACAACACCCCTATTGGGTATTGACTCTTCTCAACCTCTAAGCACAGTGCAAACACAACACAAAACATTCCATGTCGAGTAGAAGCCACTCGGGCTCATATAAGAAAGAAACAGAAAAGCTTTCTTTATCCTTTGTTTCTTTGAGAAGCTGTGTGAGTAAGAAATATCTTCAAAGTTTCCAGGAGGACAGTTAGACAGAGAATAGAAGCAGTGTTTGAAATGTTCCTGTCATTCCTCATCTGCCATGTGTTGACGCGAGAGCCTTCGAGGCTGTTCTCCGTGTGCAGCACTGGGAATGTCTAATGGCTTTGTTGCCCGTTGATGTAAATAATTTCGCTGGAACACAGAGCCACACTCATGCATTTACATATTGTCTTTTGTGTTACAATGCAGAATTGAGAAATTGCAACAAATAACTTACAACTCGAAATTCCTAAAATATTTTCTATCAGGCACTTTATAGAAAAGGTTCACTTTAGAAGTTGTTATGAAGAGAGTTCAGCATAAAACAGAAAGCTAGCCATGCAGAGTTGGCCAGAGGGACTAGACTACATAACTCGGGTTTGTATAAAGTTAGCTTTCCAATGGATCCTAAAACTCATTTAGCCCAAGGCATTTCATTTTCCATTTGAGGAAACTGAAGCCAAGAATGAGAGCAGATGAGCTCACAGCCAAGCCAATGGGATATTGTACAGTGGAGAGAAGGATTCTTTGCATGTGTAACAACAAAAAGACACATCTCTATGTCCTTTAGATCAAAACGCACCCAGAAATTTGAATTTTCCAGAATGTTACTGCAAAACAGCATTTAGTCTCTTGTCTGTTTTATCAACCTGAATTCACAAAATAAAAGTAAAAAGATAGCAATCAAACAATATAAGCAATTGAAGAATAGAAATTGACTCTGTGATTTGTAAATTATTTAACATCCCTCCAAACATTAATTTACCAAATGTAAAATGGGTACGAAAATGGCCTGGCATGGTGACTCACGCCTGTAATCCCAGCACTTTGCGGGGCTGAGACAGGCGAATCACGAGGTTAGGAGTTCGAGACCATCCTGGCCAACAAGGTGAAACTCCGTCTCTACTAAAATACAAAAAAAAAAAAAGAGAAAGAAATTAGCCCGGTGTGGTGGCGTGCACCTGTAGTCCCAACTACTCGGGAGGCTGAGGCAGGGCAATCACTTGAACCTGGGAGGCAGAAGTTGCCATGAGCCAAGATCACACCACTGTACTCCAACCTGGTGACAAAGTGAGACTCTGTCTCAAAAAGAAAAAAAAAATGGGTACAAAAATGGAAGCTGCTATTTCATAAATGAAAGATGTCTAGCACAGAGTGAGGATTCAATGAATCTCAATTAAAAAATTAACAAGTGTTTCATTAAGGCATGCAAGACTCTATGACAAGCATGTAGGTGCAAGAAGTTTGAGAAGTAATTCCATAAAGCCATGTGAAGTGAGAACAGGGAACAAGGAAGGGAGGAAAGCTAAGGAAGATTGTGTGGTCATGGAAGGCATAATCTCTGGAGTATCCTCTTGGAAACCAGGTAGAAGGTGGAACCTGACCCTAAAATGGACAATTCCTATCTCTTGTTGGATAAGAGTTGCTTCTATGCCATGCCCTCCTCTGGGCTTGGGGAACACCCTCAGGCAGAGACGTGGACAACTGTAGCTCTGAATGAGACTGTCTTTGACAGCTTCTAGGATGGGTCATTGAAACATGGTTAGGACATCATATTTTTGCTACAGTAAACAAATACACTAATCATACTGAAGTTCTATTTAACCTAGTGCAGCTACACGAATTCTAACCTGCAAACATATCAATTCAGTAGTCATTATGAATGGTACACTTCACTGAGCTTCTGAGATTTCTATCAAAGTCTAGTAATTTATTGTTATTATTAGTGTTATTATAAGTAATAATGATGTTGATGATGATAAAAGCAATCTACAAAAGTCCTGAACATTTCTAGTTAAACAAAACATTTCTGAAGTCAATCAATGTAGTATGGTTTGATTAAAAGTAAGAAACAGTTTGTTAAATGCCTTAGATCAGTGGTCACTAACATTTTTGGCACCAGAGACCAATTTTATGGAAGACATGGATGCAGGGAGCAGGGGATGGTTTTGGAATGATTCAAGCACATTACATTTGTTGTGTACTTCATTTCTATTTTTCTTACATAGTAATATATAATGAAATAATTATACAACTCACCATAATGTAGAATGAGTGGGAGCTTGCTGTCCTGCCGCTAGATAGTCCCATCTGAGGGAGACAGTGACAGATCATCAGGCATTAGATTCTCATAGGGAGCACACAACCTAGATCCCTTGCATGCACAATTCATAATACGGTTCATGCTCCTAAGAGAATGTAATGCTGCCACTTATCTGACAGGAGATGGAGCTCAGGCAGTAATGCAAGCAGTGGGGAACTGCTATAAATATAAATGAAGCTTTGCTCACACACCTGCCACTCACCTCCTGCTGTGCAGCCCAGTTTCTAACAGGCCACCAACAGGTTCTGGTCTATGGCCTGGGGGCTGGGGACCCCTGCCTTAGATAGTAAAGAGAGTCTCCAACTGAACTGTTTTCAAAAATACCTCTAAGTTTTGCTTTTATTGAGAGAACTCAATATTGAGTGTTTTGGACATAGAAGAAACTGTGTAAACTATTGAGACTAAGGGTTTGTTGTTGTTATTGTTGTTGTAAAATAGGGATTCAAGTAAAACACCAATGGAAATATTGGAATGGAAAAAGTCATTATTTTATTACATTAAGTCAAAGGCCTCTGTGCAATCAAAGGATCTCAAGTTGATGTAGGAGTATAAAGGGAATGGATACCTCCAACCATCTCACTAAGTGCCTCTGGGAATCATGTTTACTTTTCACTCCTTTATTAGAATACATTGGATTAGGAACATGTTAATTCAAGGAGGCTCTATGACGTAGTGGAGTGAATAAGACATATCGGAAGCCAGAGGAATACGGAAGCCAGATACATGGGGGAGGGAACAATACTGGGCCACTCACCTTCCGTAATGATGCTCAAGAACCAGTGTAAATACATGTGATGCCGAGGGCAACCTCTTTTAAAGAGTCAAGTAGTGTCCAACAACAGAGGCCCAGATGGCAGCTAATTCACTCAGCAGTTTCTCTCCAAGAGTGTCCTTGGTGATGGACAACTCTTGGATTTTACAGGAGAGAGAGCATTTCCACCCACCCAATTGGCAACCTCTACCTCCCCAAAGTCACTTTAAAGTGCATTTTCATCCATATCCAGTTTTGACCAGATCATTTAATAGTCTATAACTTAGAATTTGCAGCAGCCAATAGAATAGGTTGGCTGTAGGGCATTGGAGAAACTAACAATTACTGCACCATTAGGGCAGCATAGAAAGTGTCCTACATGTTTCAGATGTCACTTTTACTGTTCAGAGCAATCTTATGAGGTAGGATTGAATAAAACAACTTTGCATTCAGGAAACCTAATGTTCGAGAAAAAAATTAAGTCACAGCCCTTGCTCAGCTGTGTGTCCTTGTGTAGATTTCTTAGTGTCTCTGTACTGTGTTCCTTTCAATATTGAACTTACCCTCATCATAGAAAGAAGGTGATCTGATAGACTGATTTAACAAATGTAGGCTTCTCTTAGAAAGGCTGCATTTACACTGTAAACATATAGATAATTAAGTCAAATCTACTCTTGGTAGAATGTTTGTGTCTCAAGTTGGGAAGCATTCTGAAAAAAAGAGAACTTTGTATTGCTCTTAAACGGTGACAAAAGGAATATAATTCAGTGATTAACCACTCATACTCCACACAAGAGCACAGGCCTGGTCACTATGGAAATACTACAATGATGTAGAGTAACATGAAGTTCACTAGATAGTTTAGAATACTTTGGGTTCTTCTAAACTACATTGGTTGGAATGATCTTGCATCCATTATATAGAATCTCTATCCTTCCCAACTTAGACATGGTGAGTTTTTTAAGATTGCATCCCATCATTCTGTGCCTGCACTTCTTTTTCCTTTTTTTTGAGACAGTCTTGCTCTGTCACCAGGTGCCAGGCTGGAGTGCAATGGCACAATCTTGGCTCACTGCAACCTCTGCTTCCCAAGTTCAAGCAATTCTCCTGCCTCAGCTTCCCCAGTAGCTGGGACTACAGGCATGCGCCACCACACCAAGCTAATTCTTGTATTTTAGTAGAGACAGGGTTTCACCATGTTGGTCAGGATGGTTTCGATTTCTTGACCTCGTGATCCACCCACCTCGGCCTCCCAAAGTGCTGGGATTACAGGCCTGAGCCACCGCACCCGGCCCTATGCCTGCACTTCTTACAGCGTCTTGCATTCGTTGGTTTCCATATCATTTTTCCCCACCAGATTGTGTGCTCCTCTGTTTTATGAATTTTCCTATCACTGGCATCTAGCAGTCATGTAACACATATTAGAAGGTACTAAAAATTTTGCTTAATAACTTATACCAGGATGAAAGGAAAGAAGAGAGTGCGGGAGGGAATGGATACCTCCAACCATCTCACTAACTGCCTCTGGGAGTCAGGTTTACTTTTCACTCCTTTATTAGAATACATTGGATTACGAACATGTTAATTCAAGGAGGCTCTATGATGCAGTGGAGTGAAGGAAACATATTGGAAGCCAGAGGAATATGGAAGCCAGATTATGTAAGGTCTTGTGTGCAATATTAAGTACTTTGAGCAAGAAAAAATCAGAGGCTGTTGGAGAGTTTTGAGTAGAGAGGGGACATGATCTGACTTATTTAAAAAGGTTCATTCTATTGCATTGAAAATAGACTGTAGTGGGTGAGCCAAGTATAGAAGCAAGTAGACCTGTTAGATGCTATTACAGAAATTCAGGCTAGGAAAGATGGCATCTCTGATCAGAACAGTGGCAATGGAGGTGGAGGGGAAAGATGGTGGGGATCTGGATATGTTCTAAAGGTAGAGGCAACACAGTTGCTGATGGAGGATCCCAGTGGTGTTGGCCTGAATGACTGAAGGGATGGCACTTTCATCAATGGAAATGGGAAAACTGTGAGTAGATCTACTTAAGGGGAAGTCAAGAATTCAGTTAAGGATGCAGTGATTGTGAGATGTCTATTAGAAATACAAGTGGGGATGTTGAGAAAGTAATTAATTTTTTGTCTGGAGTTTGAGAGGTTTGGTCTAGAAATATAAACTATTAGTTGTCATCATTTTAAATTATTTAGAGCCATGAGGTTGGATACGATTTATTTTTCAAAAAAGAAGAGTGAATATACATAAATAAGAGAAGAGAACTGAGCCCTGAGACATTCTAATAAATTAGAAAAATGGCCCTTTCCCTTGTGAATTAATGTTTTCTCTGCTTCTGTTCTTCAAAGGGGAAACTAGATTTTTGCAATTAAAAGAAAAGAACAATAGAAGTCTTATTCAGCATTGGGATGATTTGGTGGCGAATGCAAGAAGATTACATATATTTTCATATTGTGTATATTATATATATTTATTATATATATATAATACACATTATATATATTATAAATCTCAAAATCATGCGCCTAAAATAAGATTATCACTGTCAGAGAGGAGCTTCTGCAGTCACATCTCCTCTGTCCCTGTCTCTCCTGCCTCCCTTCTTTTCTCTCACCCCCATATCTAATCTAATGCCAAATGCTACTGATTTAACCCAGGGCTGACAAAGTTTTTCTTAAAGCACGAGAGAGTAAGCATTTGAGACTTCATAGGCCATACAGTCTCTGTTCCAACTAGTCTCCTCTGCTGTTGTAACCACAGGCAATACATAATAAACAGGTGTGGCCATGTGCCAATAAAACTTTATTTACAATGACAGCCAACCCACAGGCCATACTTTTTTGACCCCTGATTAAACCTTTCAGTTCAATTTCTCTTAGTCTACCTCCATTACTGACATCTTAGTCTAATTAATCATCAGCTCTATGTCAAACTGTTCAAAGAGCTCTTATAGTCTGACTTATACCCTTCAGAAATGCTTTTATAACAGAGACAAAACCCCCAGATGACCCATACATTTGTCAGATCTCCTGCCTCATGCCAGATTGGTTGTGTTCCATGTTCCAGACACACTCACCTATGAGTGGCCATCCTCACCTCTACCCCACATGCTGTTTCATCTTCCCAGCCTGCCTTTCCCCAGGTTTCACCTAACTGACTGTCAGCCATTGTCCTTGCAGGAAAGAGAAGGGTATATCCCAATCAAATTCTAAAAATAAATGAATGACTGTTACCATGGACCTTTTTATATTTTATTGTTTTGTTCTTTGGGGGGCACTATCTCACTCTGTCCCCCAGGCTGGAGTGCAGTGGCATGATCTCAGCTCATTGCAACCTCAGCTTCCTGGGCTCAAACAATCCTCCCACCTCAGCCTCCTGAGTAGCTGGGACTAGAGGCTCATGCCACCATACTTGACTAATTTTTGACTAATTTTTATATTTTTGTTGAGAAGGGATTTTACCTTGTTGCCCTGGCTGGTCTCAAACTCCAGGTTCAAGTAAGCAACCTAACTTGGCCTCCCAAAGTGCTGGGATTACAGGTGTGAGCCAATGCACCAGGCCAACCCATGGACCCTTTACTCTCAAGCTATCCAGATACTAACAATAACAAGAGCTATAGTAACAAGAGCTGGAACCATGAAGAGAAGGTGGCCAGAGCTGCTGGGGACATACAGGCTTCTCTGAGACTAGAAAGCCGTAATTGGCAGGAGGCAGAGGAAACAATGTCTGGATCTCAGTCTCTTTCTGCTGTCTGCTCTGGTACTGGGACCTGTCATTGGTCATATATGACCAGAAACCAGAAGGCAAGGGATCCTGAGAAGTCAGGTTGCCTCCTTATGGGTTATCATAGCAACGTTATCCTTTACTATACACTTCATGATTGTAACTTGTTTTTATTTTCAAGGCCATTAGACTAACATTTCTCTCTTTCTCTTAGACTCTGTGTTCCATGATGTCAAAGACTGTGCCACTTTTGTTTACATCAAATCACTGAAGCCTACTCTAGGCCTGGCATACTGAAAGAATTCAGTAGTTATTAAATCATTAAAAGAAATTTTAAAAATCAGTATCAATGAGTGACCTTTTGACCTTTTTGCAGTTGCAGTTTACTCTCTGTCTCAGTTGTTTTCACTACGTGCACTATAATGGCGTCCACTTGGCTTCTGGCAGCAGTTTTGTTTGTCTCTCTAAGTCCCTTGCTAAATACCTCGACTAAGAACAGAATTTGGCTCCAAGTGCTTTGACAAGTGGCCCATCCTTAGACAGGTTTCTTAACTCTTCCCGCTACTCAGTGTAGTTCATCTCCTAAGTTCTGACTACTTAAGCAGGCACCTGAGATGGACCCACCTTCTCTCTTCTTCCTCCCCTACCTCACAGGTATGGGGGGTTTCAGACAAACCCTAAATGACAAATCATAAACTGTGACAGTTGGCAGTTTAAATGGTGCTGACTGTATGACTTCAGCATGTGAAAATCTTACATTTTTCTTGCCTTGGGAAATGGTTGATATTGTTAAAGTACAACTTCTTTGACCTCCTGTTAAATCTCCTCTCAGGTTCTATGTGGTCTCATAGCCTCCTTCTATTTTAACGTAGTTCAGTAAGCTCTACATATTTAAACAAATAAATATCTCATAAATGATCAATTCTCTCTTTTTATTAAAATTTGTAAAATTAATAAATGAAAAAAATTTGATGAAGGGTTGGCCACTTTAAGAAAATTACATACTCACTTGATCCAAAAATACATTTTTCTAAGATTTGAGATAGAATTATTTTCTCATCGGGGTAAAGCCAATACCTATGGAATCTATTACAAAAAGCAGAACATACAGCCCTGTGTTAAGTATCTTGACATTCACTAAATGTCAGCCGCAGAGTTGAAATTTTGAAGAGACCATTAAAGTAAACTTTCTACTTGGCCTAAGTATAGCAAATTAGTACAGATAATAATAGACTTATTGCTGGGTGTTTAGTGACAATTTTAGAAAAGTTTCATTGGAAATATATACATATGAAAACGTAAGCTTTAAAAATCTTTCTGTAAACTCTACTATCTGGCAGATTAAATCAGATATTTTAGTTGTTGGGGATGACTATAAATGCTATTCAAGGTTTGCCAAAATTCCAAGAATAAAATGACTTCATAAAACATGGTGCTAAATATAATCAAACATTTCACTGATGGTTTGGAAGGAACTGCGGAGTCATGCCTGATTCCCATGTCAGCCTCATAAACATGAATTGCCTTGAACTAGAGAATAGGCTAAAGAGAGGACTCTGGTTGATAAAAGCAGTGACTGATACTGACCGATAATCAAAAACTCATTGTACTCGCTAATGATGTCACAAGGGTAAAAGCATTCCTTTACTTGGTTTCAAATCATATTAAATTGTGTAATTTTATCACTAAAATAAATTTGTTAAATTTTATCAGTAAGATGAATGAAATAAAATTGTGCAACAGAAACCGTGATATAATCACTTACTTTCTAGATCATGGGATAACTCTTTGTTTAACTGAGGAATTACTAGAAGGCTTTCCGAAGCCCTTTCCCTTCCCACCAACAGTGTATGAGCATTCCAATTTCTTTGCATGCTTCCCAGTATTTGTTCTTCTAGGCTTTTGATTATAGTTATCCTGCTGAGTGTGAAGTGCCATCTCATTACGATTTTTCATTTTTCTCTTTTGCAGACAGTCTCGCTCTGTTGCCCAGACTAGAGTGCAGTGGCACAAACATAGCTCACTGCAACTTCAAACTCCTGGGTTCAAGTGATCTTCCTGCCTTAACCTCCTGAGTAGCTAGACCTACAGGCATGCACCACCATGCCTGGCTACCTTTTTAATTTTTTTGTAGAGATAGGGTTTTAAATTCCTGGACTCAAGCAATCCTCCTGCCTGGGCCTCCCAAAGCACTAGGATCACAGGCTCCAGCCACCGTGCTTGGCCCTCATCATGATTTTAATTTTCATTTTCCTAAAGGATTAAAGATGTTGAGCATCTTTGTATGTGCATATTGGTCATTTGCATGCTTTTTGAAGAAATTTATATTCAGATCCTTTCTTAATTTTTCAATTGAGTGATTTTTCTTTTGATTGTTGAGTTGTATAAATTCTTTATGTATTTTGGATTAAAGTCCCTTATCAGATAAATGATTTACAAAAATTTTCTCCCATTTTGTGGGTTGTCTTTTTACTTTCTGCTAGTGATTTTTTTTTTATTTTGGTCATTATATATTTCAATTCAAGCATTTTCAGATGGTTCTTTCTAAAATAATTTCTTTTTTGGCATTTAAATTATTTTACAAAGATATAGTAATCAAAATGGAATACAGAGACCAGAAATAAATCCACACATATATAGTCAACTAATATTAAACAAAGACACCAAAAATATGAATGAAGTAAAGATACAGGCAATAATTTCTATATCTTTATTGATATTCTCTCTTTGATAAAACATTATCATTGTGGCTTTCTTTATTTCTATAGCCATGATTTCATTTAGATATTTAATTATATAATGACTAATAGTTATTGTCTTGTTTTATATTGCCTTTTCTGAGGCATTCATTTTTTTATTCACATTTTATGGGGTAATTATGGGATAAAAACTTATCCTAGCACTTTGGGAGGCTGAGGCAGGCAGAGTACCTAAGGTCAGAAGTTGGAGACCACTCTGGCCGACAAGGTGAAACCTCATCTCTACTAAAAATACAAAAATTAGCCCTGCATAGTGGCATGCACACCTCTAGTCCCAGCTTCTCAGGAGGCTGAGGCAGGAGAATCACTTGAACCCAGGAGGCAGAGGTTGCAGTGAACCGAGATCGTGCCAGTGCACTCTAGACAGGGCAAGAAAGCAAGAGTCCATCTCAAAAGAAAAAAAAAAACCTTAAAAGATAGCAGTATAAGGCACATTAAATGGTGATCAGGATCATTGGAAACCAATAATTTGTGATTCTTAAAGGACAAAGTAAAATTTAGAACTCATTGATAATAACTTTAGTAAGGATTAGATGAATACTTTTTGGACTTCCTTTATTGTATTATTGGGAACATACTATTTCTGGCATGCATCAGAAAATAAATCAGATTTTCTTGCTCATATGTTCTAATTCTAGATTGAAATTCCTGTGGATTTTCATCTCATGCTAAGGGATGACAAAATCAGTGCAAAGGCACCACCTTGTATGTAATCAAAACAGTAAAAATTATCTTGAAAATACTTGAAGTATTAACACACCACCCACCACTATTATATGGCTTTGTATCAGCAGATCTTTTTAATAGCATCAAATGAAATGGTTGGATTGTGCTTAAAGGTTATGCAATGGGAAAAGATGGGTTTGAGTTTGTTTTTAAGATGCTTACACAAAATAAATGTATATCATCGGTGTGCACAGCTGATGTGATTTATGAATTATGAAGTTTTGCTGCATTCTCGTATGGTCAGAAGTATCATGAGGAAATGTAGAATGACTAAGAAAATTGGAACAGCAATTGAAATTTTTTAAGCAGCTTAAATATACACTCATTTGCTGCCTAAGAATCCTTGGGTCGAGAGAGATCCAAGATGGCCGTTTAGCAGCAGCTCAGGATTGTAGCTCCCAGTGAAAGCTCAGAGAGCGAGTGGACGCCACAATTTCAGACAAATTTCTGTTGCCCACAAACTGGGAGCTACCCAGCAGAGGAGCCACACGGGTCGCCAGAGCGACTCCTTTGGCCGGTGCGGCGCAGCGCTTCTCAGTGCGGAGTATACGGGACTGAGTGCCCTTTGAGTCAGGCTCGGCCAGTCCCATCCCCACAAGGAGAACAGCAATTGGAAGCGCTGAGGACTGAGAGTTTCACAGTAAGCACAGCCGAACCCAGGAAGGCCTAGCTCTGTGGGGAAAGGGTGTCCGCCAAAGGAAAACTAAGAAACAGAAAAAACTTCATCACCAACACGCCAGACGTCCACTCAGACCCAATCTGAAAGTCGGCAATTACAAAGATGACAAGTGGATAAATCCACAAAAATAGGAAGAAACCAGTGCAAAAAGGCTGAGAACACCCGAAATCAGAATGCCTCTCCTCCTATGGGGGATCGCAGCTCCTCATCAGCAAGAGAACAAGGCCTGACGGAGAATGAGTGTGATGAACTGACAGAATCAGGCTTCAGAAGGTGGATAATAAGAAACTTCTGTGAGCTAAAAGAACATGTACTAACCCAATGCAAAGAAA